>QGOA01005171.1:0-31057 GCA_003313075.1 Termitomyces sp. MG16
ACCCAAGGCTGGTCGCTAGAGCCTTTAGTGTGTCAAGTGTTGGTTGGCCTATAATGTCCCTTGATGTGCTCAGTCCGAGTAGAAGCCTATCACCGTCGCCACTGGAGGTATTTGCCTTCTTATGGCATCTATTTATCCTCTGCTAGGGCCATGTCTCCCAGCAATGAGCACCATGAATGGACATCTGATGCTCTTGTAACTGTTTGAGTATGCCTATTTCCATTGGTTTCTTCTCTCCTTTTTCTAACTTTCACTAAGTTTGATTCCTTCTGGACACTTTCTCCTACTATGTGCATTTCTGGCAATGCCTTCTCTTGGCTCAGGAACAAATTCTCCTATCCTGTCACTCTTCTCCATCCTTCTGCAGATCTTTGCCAGCAACTTCACTATATTGAGGATGCAACTGACATTGTTGGTTGCAAACTCGCCGACTTGCATCCTTGTATTTTGACCTTAGCATGCTGTGAGCTTCTCCTGCTCAAGCTTCATGATGACATTATTGATGTGCTTGAGTGGCAAGTGAGTAACGCTATTTAGGATGGGGACTTGCTTCCTTTGTGTGATCCCACACTTTCTGAGTATGATGCATAGTTGCTGGCCTGTAGTGCTCCTAACTTTTGGACTTTGTCAATCTTGATATATCATTTGATGTAGTTAATATCAAAATAAACACCTCTCCCTTCATTCCCAAAACATCACTTTATAAGTAATCAAAATAAACAAAATAAAAAAAAGGAGAAACACTCAGTAGATTATTATAGCGCAAAAACCTCTCTGCCAGCATGGTCCAATAGCCAATACCATGCCAGCCTAGAAAGAAACAGGTATTGTCTGTAAATAATAAGTAGATTCATGCAAGAAGTTTAATGTATAAAGAAAAAGAGTGCCATTGATCGCTTGTGGCTATTTAGTGATGGTGGATATAAGCATTAGATCTTGAATGTCAACTTCCTCTTTGCACAGTCTAAAAATGAATCAAGCATATTCTATTGGTTTGTGCCCTTGTCAGAGTCCAAGTTCCTTGAGAAGTGTCCTCCCACACTGTCACTAGCTAAAACTCTGCCTGTATCCTATAAATTGTCTATGCATCAACTGAATCTCATCAGTCTTCATGATGAAAAGCCCAACCAGCATGGTGTGGACCCCCTGCTGTGATCAAGTTCATGTCATGATTGATCCCCCAACCTTTCTGGAACGTGCTACCTCTTTCTTTCACCACTACCTGGCTGGCAGTGTGCCAGGACTGGCTGATGGAGTTGTCAAGTTAGATTGTTGCTGTCAGGTGCTGCATGTAGCTTGTGAAATTTGAAACAACAATGTGCCTTTGACCCATTTTGGTATAGAGAAGAACTGGAGTCAAATTTTTCAGGTGCGTTATTGTCTTTTTCACCTCCCTTCTTTTTTAATAGTTGCCAAATAAAGCAAATCTTGATCAAGAAGACAACAGAATGTCTTGAGCTGCTGCTGGAGGAGAGCCACTTTCTAGTTTGTCACTTTATTACCTCTTTCCTTCCTTCTTAGCTAACTACACCATTCTGCTAGGCTCCTCGCTCTTCTACTAGTGGTCATCTTTTTTGTGGTCCTTCCAAAGGATGGAGGCCTCCTTGCAGGCCTCTCCTTTTGCCCAGTCCTTGATGCATGTCTGTCTCCCATGTTGCTTATGTGAGGTGACTCCATCTTCTTTGTGGCGCCACCAAACTGACAAATTTTAGATATTTGATTTCCATGTCATAGAATATGAAATGTATTGTTGATGTTGCCCCTCCCCTTGTAATGGTTGTGCACATGTTAGAATTCCTAAGTCTCTTCAACTCTGCAAGTAGCTGGGGATATATTTATGGAATTTAAATACTGTGAACTGTCAGCAGTATGCCATGCCAGTATCTTTTACTCTCATTGACAAGCCCAAAATTCTTTATCAGCTGGTAATACTTGATTGTCTTGAGTTGTTCTTCTCTCAAATGCCTATCAGAAGTTTTCCCAACAAGAATGGCAATGTAATGGCATTTGTCTGTTGCTACCAAATCCTTCTGGCTGCATCCAAGGAGTAGATGATTGCAATGGACAAATCTCTGAGCACAGTAAGTTCCTGTTAGCATGTAGTTTGAGTAAGGCTCATACATCCTGTAGCCTCCCATTACTGGTACTGCTGCATGTATGAGGTGCCTTCTTTGCAAGACCAGAAGTTTGGTTAGTCTCTATTTTCTTTTCTCCTTCCCCGTATTGTTAACCCAAGATTGCTCCAAAAGAGCTCTTGTAGCGTCCCCTACCTGCCCTCATTATCACCGCCATCTAGAAAGCCATGTTCAAATGCATTGCCTTCCCTTTTACATCACTAGATCCTCACCCTGGCAAGGATACACCATCTTCTTTGACTTACTCATTACCTCCCCTCAATTGCTCTGCATTTCCTTCAGATTCTTCCTCAGATGCGCTGCCCATACCACCTCCAGGCACTCCTCTAGTGCCTCCTTCTCCAAGGATGCCTCACAGTCCTCCTAAGTATAAGCACCCTGAGCAACATGTTGAAGGGCCTCATTGTAAGACTTAACATAGTAATCTGTTTAATCGTAGCAGTAGTCTGTTCTTAGTCTTGCCTGTACTTGTCTATGGATATTTATTTAATCTATTCTTTTATAAGTACTGGCCTCAGTCTGATTAAGGGACGCTAACAGCTAGCACCCTATTCTTTGTTTTTATTTATTGTTTGTTGTTATTATCCAGGGTAGTCTTGTTATTATCCACTAATTCAGTCTCCTTGAGCTCTTGAAGCTTGGCCATGTCAATATCCAGTGCCAACAAAGGTAATAAAATGTGTTCATGTGCTAAGTAGGCAATGAGTCAGAACACCACTACCAATCAATGCAAAACTGAGCCGTCTAACTTGCAGAGTATGTAGGCACTTCTCCTATTGCAAGAAACTACTATGAGGGGTCCTAGATACTAAGGACGCATCTTTTTGTTATGAGTAACTTTGATTTTGGAGTTGTGCATTAGTACTTGGGTGCCAGCTGTAAAATTGTAATCTTGAATTGTGGTGCTATGCTCACTTTTGAATTGTAGTGCAGCCTGTCATCTAGCTTGAAATACTGTCTTGTGTAAGTGCTCAAGGTCTTTCAAATGGCATTGTAAGTCCACAGCAAGCCTCGCAATCATATTAGTAGAAGATAATACTGAGTTCAGTAGGGGTTGTAAGTCAGTCACCTCCACAATGTCTGCTAGAAGGAGGGAATGAATCCCAGTTGCAGTGTAGTAGAGTGAACAGCCCATCCTTTTTCATATGGTAACTCACTTGGACCAGAAGACCAAATAAGTTGCTTTACTCCAGCGACTCTCATCACCATCTACCACATTGAATAGAGCCTGTCAAATATTGAAATGCAGTTGCTCTACAATGCTATTAGCACATTTGTTGTATCTCAAAACTTGGATGTGCTGTATATTGTACTTCTTTGCTAGATAAGTAAATGTCTTAACTATAGGCACTCCATTGTCTGTAACAATCTCGTGAAGGGCTCTCCATCTGCAGATAACATCTTCAAAGAGCCACTTAGCTATAGCATTGGTATTTTCCTGTTGAAGCATGCAAAACTCTGGCCAATATACCAATGAGCATCTTCTCTGAATGATGTACTTGTAGTGCCTGGACTTGGACATGTGCATGGTGTCAATATATATCTTTCCAAACAATGGTGCTGGTGTCACTACAGTAGGAGAAAGGAGAACTTGACATGTCTGCTGGACTTGGCAGAAATGACAAGTGCAAATATACCATGCAATATTGGTGCTAACTTGAGGCCATCAAAAGCACTCTAATAGGTTTGCCCTAGTCATGTAGAGTCCCTGCTGTCCCAAGTCATCATGCATAGCATGTAGAATTCTGATTCAACTATCTGGTTTGATTACTAGTTTGTGGGTGCCAGCCCTATTTTGTTGCCAAAGTCAATCCTCAGCTATAAAGAAAGTTGTCATGTATCAAATGAATGTGGCATATTCCATATCTGTAAGGTCTGATGGTTGCCACAAATCCTGTATCCACTTTCTAACCTGGTCCACTTATTGATCTTCTGACTTAGCTTTGATGCTATAGGATATTGCTGAATATGGTAAGTTGTGACTGTCTTCCTGCAAAGATCTGGGTTTCTTGATTATCTTTAAATCGTTAGGATGGCTTAGCGACATTATAGATACTGGCCATGTAAAAAGTTGATGGTGTCTGATATGGCTTAGGTTGATACAGAATAATAGGGTGTAGCCAAGTTGAGACTAGCTGATCTTTGCAAAGCACTGAAATAGGTAATTGGATAATATATATAAAACCATGTAGTTGGTCAATCTAGTCATCAAATAGGTCATTGTTGCTATTGTCTGGCACCTCATCTTTTGGCTGTCTTGGTCGTCTTGATAATCCATCCAGCCTGTGAAACACGCTTTTGACATGTATTAATTCAAAGTGAAACATTAGTATTGCTACTACCTAGTGATTCATACTGGCCAATAGTTGAATGTCCGGATTCTGTAGCATCCCTTTGATATAGCATGTGTTGACTTCAACAATCAGATTTCGAACCCCAATAAGATACATTTATAGCACCTGAAACAATCAAAACAAGCCATATAACTTTAGCTTGGGCTGACTGTAGCACGATTCTCTGTCATTAAGAGTAATTGATCCGAAGCAATTGTAGTATCTGATTTTTTGATTTGCGCCATTACACTGACATAAAAATAAGCTTACTGCAATATATGAGGTGTCAACAGCAAGTATAATAGGATCAGGAGTAGTATAATCAATGAGTACTAATGGCTTTGCTTCCTGTAGTACCTTTACTAAATCCTTTTGGGCGTTAATTTGATTGGGTCTGCATTTGAAGAAGACCCCTGAATAAGTTAAGCAATTAAGAGCGTGTGCCCGATGTGAAAAATGATGTATGAACATGTGGAGGATGCTCACTGTGCCTAGAAATATGTGAACTTCTAAGAGGTTATAACAGACTCTCCATTTCTCCAGAAGTATTAATTGGCTCTCTTCAGGAATCCTTCCTTTGGACGTGCAGACATGCTCTAAAATTTTAAATTGCAGTGCACAAAGAACAACTTGTGTCCTGAAAATGTCTTGCCACAATATTTCATGCACTGGAGCACTCGGTTGACCAATTGAAAGAAGTCCCATAGTGCTATGTAGATATTGGAATTTTTCAAATGCACTTCAGACTTGCCATTTACAAGGTGCCAATCTTTTGGGCTCTTAACACCTACATTGTCAATGAAACTGAGCACATAGTGGGGTATTTTGGACTATAGAATAAATGTAATATTGTCATGGAATACAGATACTAAATTTGTCCATCCCATGGGAAGTGTAACTCATTGTAGCACTCCAAATGGTGTTTGAAATGTTGTCAAGTCATGAGAGGAAGGTGTATTAAGCACTTATTATAGCCAACATGTAAATCCATGCTACATATTTGTCCTGTGAAAGACTCAGCAACATGATTGGGAAAGAGTGGTACCCCTGAATGACAAATCATGACTTTGTTTAGTGGCTCTAAACTGTGAACTATATGTAGCTTCTCATTTTTCTTGAAGATGCAAAACCACCTTGATCAGTAAGCTGAATTGAAAGGCTCATATATGCCAGCCACTATCTTAAAACAAATGATCTAACAGACTTCAGCTTTTATCTCTGGAGAGATTGGTTGATTATATAATCTCTCTTAGCACTCCTCATCAGCAAATGATGTCCTCAAAGAGCCATTTGGCAATGGCATCAGTATTCTTGTGCTGGAGCATGCAAAATTCAGGCCAATGAATTAGCAAGCAACATCCCTGGATGATATACTTATAGTGACCTGACTTTGGCATGTGCATGGTATTGATATAGATCTTGCTGAACAAAGGTGCTGGCATGGCAACAGTAGGTGGTATGAGCACTTGGCAAGTCTGCTGAACCTGGCAGAGGTGGCAAGTCCAGATGTATCAAGCAATGTCAGCACTAATATGAGGCCATCAAAAGCATTCTAATAGAGTGGCTCTGGTAGCATACAAACCTCTGTGACCAAGTTTGTTGTGCATAGCACGCAGAATATATAGGTGACTATCCAATTTGATGACCAGTTTGTGAGCACCATTGTGATGGCATCACCAGAAACAATTGTTGGCAAAAAAGAAGTGAGTGGCATAGTGAATAAAGGTGACATACTCATTGTCACTAAGGTTAGTTGGGTGCTTAAGATCTTATATCCATTGTTCAATGGCTAAAAGGTGCTTATTCTTGGCTTGGGCTTTGGGAGATTTGGATATGGCATCATAAGTGAGTTGGCAACTGTCTTCTCTAAGCAGTTGAGATTCTTGCACAATTCTTACCAGAGAGTAATCCTGGCTAAGGATACTGGCCATGTAAAATGTCAGTGGTGCGCTAAAGATGTCAGATTGGTAAGGAATAATGGGGTGCAGGAATATGGTGGTGGGCAGTTGTGCACAGAAGGGAGACAGGCTGCTGGATTAGATGCATAAAATTATGTAAGCAGTCAACCCAGTCCTTGAAGTCACTATCATTTTTAGAGTCAGTTGCTAGGTTGCCAAATTGCTGTGGTTGCCTAGAGAGTTCATTCAGTGATAGGCCTCTACTCAGACTGAACACATCAAGGGGCACACTACAGGCCTACAGACACAGGTCATACTAGAGACCCTAGCAATTCTCTCAGACACAGGACACTATAGGCCTTAGTGCTCAATTATAGGTGTTGTTTATCAGTCTAAACCACCACTATTAAGTCCTCAGCATACACCACTTATTGACTTTAGAGAATTAGGAGACCCAGGACTCATGGCGCTAGCATGATGGAGGGGACGCGACTTTGACCAAACCCTGATCAGTTTCATAAAGGGGTTAGCATTAGGTGCTGCCATTGGACAAAGCACTTCAATCAGAAGTCTAAAGAATCAGCAGTGACGGAACAGGATATATTCTAGCCCAACATTTTATACATCAAGAATTGATACCAGGTTTAGCACCGACAATAGAACTCACAGCATTTGTTGAGGATTTTCTGACCATACTCTGCAGAGGCCTGGCCAATCAGAATTACACTAAAAAGTGAGCAGACTCATACAAAGTTTAAGTCAGTTTAGAGTCACCATGGCCAATGGGCTATAACGCCGTTGGTTGCTGTTTCCCCATGTGTGCTGGTTGCCATTGACAGGTCGCCATTACCTGCAACCATAAGGAGAGGCGCTAATTAGTAGTGCTATGAATGGACCTATTTTAAAAATATAATAGCACATAATATAAAAGATAGCTACTCTGCATGTATATAACAACGAATCGTAACCCTTGAGCATCCAAGTTACACTTAGCATTCAAATTGCACTAGCTTAGCCCAACATCACCACCAAGTTAGGCGCTAACCTCATTTGTCTTGTCTTCATTATTTGCGGTGCCACCTATAGGCATGTTAAATTGTGCTATTTGTCTTCATCTCTATCTTTGCTTAGGCTATAGCACTTACAGTTTGCCAGGTAGCTTCCAAGGTGCTATTTTCTAGCACGTTGTCCTATCACATTTGTTCAAGCACACTGGGACTCTGTCAGGACTCCTCACAACTATGCATGCCAGGCACTGGAGATGGCATTGTATTGCATATATGTCCAGTGCATCCAACCCAGGTTGGCATCATCACCGGTCCATAGAAGGTACCTTTAATGTGAACAAGCTCAAAGTGAAACATAAGGATAACTACCACCCAATGATTCATGCTGGCAGATGGCTGGATATCAGAGTTTTGGAGCATATTCTTGATGTACCTAGTGTCCACTTTGATAATAAGATTGCGCATGCCAATAAAGTACATCCTTAGTGCTTAGAACACCTTGAAGAGTCCATAAAGTTCCAACTTTGGCTGACTGTAGTGTGATTCCTGGTCATCAAGTGTGATTGATCCAAAGCAGTTGTAGCGGTGCTGTTTCTAGTTGTTGTTAAGGCACTGGCAAAGAAAGTAGCCAATGGCAATGTATAAGGTGTCAATTGCTAAGAGAATGGAGTTGGCAGAGGTATAGTCAATGTAAATAAGGGGCTTAGCATCTTTCAGTGCTTTGATGAGGTCGCATTGGGAGTTGACTTAATCAGGGTCAAACTCAAAAGGCTCATTAGTGCATGTGAGTTGGGTAAGATGATGGGCGCAATGGGCAAAGTTTTTGACAAAGATATGAAGTATGCCAATGGTGCCAAAGAAGGCACAAACCTCAGACAGGTTGTGGCAAGGACCCCAGTGCTCAAGAAGTGCTAAATAAGACTTGTTGGAAACACAACTGGTGGGAGTGCAGATATGACCAAGTATCTTGAACCTTGGCACACAAAGAAGAAGCTTGTGGCTGCTAGAGATGCCACCACTATACTTTATATGCTGGAGAACCTGATTGAAAAGCTGGAGGAAGTCCCAGAGCACCAAGTGTATATTGTAGTTATCAGAATGCCTCTCTGGTAAGCCGTCAATAAGTTGCCAGTCCTTAGATCCTTTAACGCCAATGTTGTCAATAAAGCTGAGGACATTATAAGGGATTTCAGGTTGAAGAATAAAGGTGATATTGTCATGAAAAATAGAGACTGAGTTAGTCCAGCCCATAGGGAGAGTAACTAGATGCAAGGTGCCAAAGAGAGTCTGAAACGTGGTAAGGTCATGGGAAGAGAAATAGATTAAATGCTTGTCATAGCTAACATAGAGGTCAAGAGTGGCACCACAGATGCACCCAGCAAAGGACTCAGCAATGTGGTCAGAAAAGGGAGGCATGCCAGAGTGCCAAATGGTAACTCTATTCAGTAGCTCTAGACTGTGGACAATGTGCAAATTACCATTTTTCTTGAGTACACAGAACCAGTGGTAAGAACTATTGGACAGCTCATAGATGCCAGCCTGTATCTTGGTACATATAATTTGGTCGACCTCTGCCTTGATACCAGATGGCAAGGGTCTGTTGTGTTTAGTCCATGGTACATAAGGAATAGTAGAAATTACCACAGGCAGGAAAAAGTCTGTGTGCAAGCTGCCATGCTCAGAGTCCTCCTATGCAAAGGCCTGGTTCTGCTTGGCAACAAGGTTGATAAGGATGTCCATTTTGTCTTTGATGAGGAAACTGGTATTGTGGTCTTTGATGAACTGCTGTTGGTACTTGGTGGTAAATTGTCCTGTCAGTTGGAAGGGTGATGGATGCAGCATGAGAGTCAGGATGTCAGCAAGAGGGTTGCCAAGAATATGGCGTTTGATTCAAAAAGCTTCAGAGGAGTGAGTGGCAACAGGTTTGGTTTTAAGCACAACAGGCTTGTATTTCTTCTTTATCTGAACTCCTTTTCTCTTAGGAATGTTAGCATTACTATAAACAGAGGTGAAAAGGAGATTAATATTGGTAGAGTAGGGAGCAGAAAGTCCAAGCATGGCAGGAGCAGAGTGTCAGGGAACTCCTCATTTCTTCCTTCTTTCACTCCTTATTTCTTCTGCTCTCCTTTCATTCATTCTTTTATTTCTTCTGACATTATTTCATTTTACTATTTCTATTCTTTCAACACTATTTGTTAGTACTATTTTCAGCCCTTGAGGTGCTCTGGTTCTTTAGCTACCATTCAGACAAGTGTGGGCCCTTCAGCACTGCTTCCAGACTGCTTACATAAGCCAGAGTTTGCCAGAGTTTGCCTCTTATTTATGCAATTGTTTATGTAGGGTTTTTCGAGTTTTTAAGGTTTTGTTTTACTGTACAGTTGTTTCCTATGCTTCAGAGGCCCCAGAAGTATCTAACCTGGCATAGGAAATACCTAGACTTGTTCTCTTTGGATCTCCCTCTGCTAGGTGAGTTGTTATTATGATATTGTCAGTACATACTCTAATACACTTTGGATCTCCCTCTGCCAGCTGTGTGACTGAGCCATAGTCTTTAGAGGTCGCTTTTACACAGAGGCTCCAGGAAGAGTGGTAAGATATGTGTCTTTTGTAGCAATTTTCTGGAAGAAGTCTGAAGCAGTAAGGTACAAGTAGGCAAGAAATGAGTCAGTAATGTTTTGTGTGGTTTTCTGGGAATTTTTAGTAGCAGAATTAGGTGTAGTAGAGAGTACTTCTGTATCAAAAAAAGCCGTTTGCAAAATATATACAAGACCACTGGCATGGTCATATTCTAGCGTGAGTGCTACATACATCTCTGTGATTGTTGCCAATCACCTCCTCAATGGTCTGTAAAAATACTGGTGAGGCGGCTCACTGGCATGATGTTCAATAAACTCACACAGCTTGCTGCATGTACCTTTCGATTGTCCTCTAGGGAAAGTCAGTACAGTACATCAGATACTGGAGCTGAGGTTGCTTATGGTCAAGGTTGTTTTCTCATTGGTAAGGGTCTTGACTACTGAGCATGCCAAGACATTGAAGGGTCTGCCAAGTAGGAGGTTATAAGCAGATGAATGCAGAATGTAGATCTGCAGATAAAACATAATGTTGCTAATAGTGCATAGTATGTTCTTGGCAAGTCTAAGAGATCTGTCAATGGTACTGTTAGTGCTCTGCATGTTTAGGACAATGTTAGATCATCAATCAGTCCTAGCTTGTTAGTGACTTCTGTAGCCATGGAGATGATCTGGGAACCACTGTCTACAATGGCCTCCATGTCACTCTTGTTGTCAACAATAAGCATGATAGACCTAATGGTGTAAGAGTCCTGGGTGATGGTAAGGATGGCAAAATCTTTTCCATGCTCTAGCGACCACATATAAGTTTCTACCAGATCAACAGAGATAATGTTGGTGACAGAATTGGCAGAGAATGTGTTGGCGGTAAGGGTCTCAGAAGGGTCAGTAGTAACAGAGAAACCAGGGAGTACGTTGTCTAACTTGTTGATTTTAGTAATGGTGGTTGCTAAAGGGCATTGAGATGTAACTGCCATCTTGATCTGGTTCTGAACGTCAGGAGCAATACTGCAGAGTTCTTCAACAGAAAGTGTTGATAGGCTTCTACTCAGACTGAGTGCATCAAGGGACATTATAGGTTGGCCAACACTTGACATACTGGAGACTCTAGCAACTATATTGAATATAGAGCAGCTTTAGCTTGGGTGCTCTATTGCAGGTCTTACCCATTTCCCTTAATAGCTATTTACCAGCCCTTCAGCACACTCTATTCACCACCAACTTCAAGGATTTGGGAGGCTTGGGACTTATAGCACTAGCACAACAATGGGAAGTGGACTCTGACCAAACTCTGATCACTTCCAGGAGGGGTTAATACTAGGTGCTGTCAATTGTTGAGACACCTCAATCTAGGTAGTATCTGAGGTGCTATTACTTTGCGCATTGTTCTATTACATTTGCTCAAGTACACTAGGACTCTGTCAGAACTCCTCACAACTATGCATGCCAGGTACTGGAGACAGTGTTGTACTGCATATATGTCCAGCACACCCAACCACAGTTGGCATCATCAGTGTGACTGGCATTTTCATGATGCGGCTGAAGACGTGATTGGACTTCTCTATATCAAAGATTGGTACAGTAGGTCAGTAACCACCTTCAAGACATTTCTCAGGAGTGGCAAAGTTATGTTGAGTAGGAGCATGATACCTATTGGAGAGACCAGCATAAGGATGGAGAGGCGGCAAGGAAGCATCAGGAACAGGAGTAGATGTGAGAGATGGGACAAAAGGAGCTGGCATGGCTGATGTTGATGAAGCGGCAGGAGCAGTAGGCAGGAAAGAGTCGCAAGTGGCTGCCATGGGCTTATAACTGTGAAGAGGCTGCTTAGACTGTTTAATTTCAACACTGTCAAATACCTGGTTCTTTAGCAAGCTAAGTTTCTGTTCCAGCTTGGAGATGCACTCTTTCTGAGAAAAGCCAAGATGGCCACCAATGCTGTCAAAATGCAATACCTTGTGAATCATCTGCTGCTGTGCTGCATGGTCAGGATTGGGATTAGCATTGCCTGAGAGAGTGGTGGTAACAATTTGTCCTGCATTGTGCCTGTGCCATTCATCTACCTGTTCCTGATAGATCTTGAGCTCTGGGTAGTTCAGGATAATAGCACCAGTGGTTAAGACAACTTTGCTGTCAATGGCCCTGCATACTTTACCTTGCCATATATAATTTTCCAAAGTATTGCAGCATTCTCAGATCATAGTGTGTTCTATTTCACCACAGAAATGGCAACTGTTGGATCTAGAAGCATTAGCAATGCAGGTAGCAGTTATGCTGGTAGCAATCATGGTCTTGATTCAGGTCATGGTGGAGGTGACGGTGATGACACCAACTGTGGTTGGGTGCGCTGGACATATATGCAGTACAATGCTGTCTCCAGTGCCTGATGTGCGTAGTTGTGAGGAGTTCTAACAGAGTCCTGATGTGCTCAAGCAAATGTGATAGAGTGACATGCTAGATAATAGTGCCTCAGATGCTATCTAACAAACTGTAAGTGCTGTATTTTAAGCAAAGATATTGAGAGGAAGATGAATAGCACAGCGTAATGTGCCTATAGGTGGCACTGTAAATAACAAAGACAAGATAATGAGGCTAGCATCCAACTTAGTGACAACGTTAGGTCAAGCTAGTGCGATTTGAATGCTAGACATAACTTGGGTGCTCAAAGGGTTATGATTTGTTGCTGTATACATAGGCAGTAGCTATCTTTTATATTATATACTACTGCATTTCTAAGACAAGTCCATCTGCAGTGCTACTAATTAGAGCCTCTCCTTATGGTCCCAGCTAATGGCAACCTGTCAATGGCGACCAACAGCATATGGACAATGGCAACCAATGGCGACTCTAAAACCTCTTAAATAAATGGTACAAGTCTGCTTACTCTACTGTAATTCTGATTGGCCAGGCCACTCTGGGGTATGGTCAGAAAATCCTCGACAGACACTGTGAGTGCTAATCCCAGTGCTAAACATTGTATCATCTTCTGATAGATTTAAATGTTGGGTCTGAGTGTATCCTGTCTCTTTGTCATTGATTCTTTAGACTTTTGATTGAGGTGTCTCGACAATTGACAGCACCTTGTAACTGTTGGTTATGAGTTAGAACTATCTTATGTGTTTCACACAGTGCTGAATCAGACCACAGTATTGGATTGACTAGAACTAGAGTGAATACAAGATGTTGTCTTACATAATACTCTAATGAATGCTTATAGCGTTATTGATGCTAGTAACAAGTGTGACTCCGTTACATACCCCCCAATGAGACCAAATACTCGGTCTAAGAAAGGGAGTTGGAGTGGAATGAAGGATGCATGAAAGTGCAAACAACAGGCTAATATGCACTTCACGTTGCTGCAAAATGTTAGCGTCATGTGCAACGTAGTTGTGTCGTCTGAACACAAAAAAGTGCAGTCTCTTATCAGACAGGTGTGCATATGACGCCAGAAGCAAAAAGGTATAAAATTCAAAATAAAACAAGATTAAGTGACCTCTCCTTTGGGTCCGCTGTATATACACGCTACTCTGGAGTGTGTGTCAGCTAGAACATATTGAGTGAGTTACTCAGAGTTACCTACATAATAAAAATATGGGTCTAAGACCCGTCTGCCAATGCCTCTGCAACCGTGCCCGTCTTTGTCACCATTGACTCCTCCTTGGTTGTGACGTTAATCACAGGAGAAGGAGGCGCCCATTCCATCCTTGGTGAGGTGGTTGACCCCTTGACTGCAGGCAAATCTACCACCATAGGCTCAGTAAGCGCAATGTTAATCGCAGTAGGCATGGTGGTGAGCGTACCATGCGCCAATGTTCAGTTTAAGAGATTGATCCAATTTGGGTCCATTCCGATGAGGTAGTAGAGGCCATTGGCCTCAGGGTTGACCAGGAGATTGCTCTCCTCATGGTGTTTGAACATGAGACAATAGTGGTCGTCTTCGGTCATCTCCCGCCATCCATTCCATTGCAGGATTGCGGCAGGGGTGCCATACTTGGAGAGGCGCTCCATGCGCTCATCGTTGACCTGTTTGAAGATGTCCATAGACATTGTGGAGGAATGGAACTGCTGTTCCAGGAAGACTATGCTGTAAGTGTAGGTGTGGTCCACCCAGTCCAGCGGAATCCAGTTGTGTAGAAGGACACGTAATGCGATGTTGTCAAAGAAGTTCCGTGCCTGGTCATTGGGCACATGAACTTGGTGAATTTTGAGCTTTGGCCCATGCTGGGGCTCAAATGGTTGCTCAGGGAACATGATATCATATGAGGCAATCGTCTCTCGATACAGCCCCAGACAGGCCATGACAAGAGTCATGCGCCGCACGATCACAGGCTTGGCTGCGCTGTTAGCGCATAGAGCTTGACATAAGGCAAACCCGAAGAGGGTCCGCCAGTGCATGCAGTAGGCGTGATCCACCGCGATGCCCTGATAAGTGTTCTCCAGCCTGGGTCGACCAAAGACCAGCATGTACTGTGCCAGCTGGTACAAGTAAAACGGCGTGGCTGGATCTTGAGTGCGCATTATATGCAGCGCTATGGAACCATCGTCTTTTGTGCACAAAAAGCGCTCCAGAATGTTTCATTGCTCGACAAGAGTGAGGTCATCAGGGCCCTGCATTGGGTTGACAAGGTCCTGGTATTGAGGCTCCTTCATCAGGAGCTGCATGGTCCGGTCATGCAGAGCCTCAACTGTTCGCTGTGTGAACATCTGAAGCTCTGTGATCAACATGTAAGCAACAATTCTGTCGCAATGCAGGATGTGAACATTCATATAATATTTATAGAGCCGGTCCAGCTCTAACGGAGTGCGGGGAAGACTGCGTGGGGCGTGCTTGTACACAATTGTACCTGGGATGTGGGCATGCTGGCCAGAGGCATACTCATATGATGCCGCTCTATTGGCATCAGCTTCCATCAGCACTGTATTTGTGGCATATGAATAATATGTGCAATGGCTGAGTGCTCCTCTAAAGCACAAATTCATTCGCTCGATATCGAGTGGCCCCCACACCTTCACCCCCAAGCCATTGGGGATTCTCCCCAAGAACTCATCCTCAGCCCTATATTTCAGGGCCTGTAGCTCCTTGGCGCGGTTCACCTTCTTCTTTGCGATGTGCTTATTGCGCAATACTTGTTGGAATCAGTCCGCTGCTGATTCCCCCTCCTCCCCATCCTCCTTCTGCTCTGAGCTCGACTCTCCATAGTCGCTCTTGTTGGACAAGGATGCAACTGGCACTTTGCCTTTTCTAGGCATGGGTTTTCCTCTTGAGGTCGCCACCAGACCATTATATTGTTCCGGTGTGCGGGGGTCTGGGGTCAAGATGACCACGGGGTAATGTTCTGGTGGGGCCGGTACAAACACCGGCAACATAAAGAGCATCTGGACTTCTCCCGCTCATGCAGGAATGCCAGCAGGAAAGGCTCTGACCTCCAATTTGGAGGCATCAAGAGGCAGCTTGTGGCCGCTGATGATGCCCAAAGTTTGGTCAGTAACAAATATAGCTATAGTGTTACCATACCAAAAGCTCACGTTGAGCATGCTAAAAGTGATGTGAGGAGTCCCAGGCAGGTCTCAGAGAACGTGCCTATGAAAATAAGGTAAAGTCGGAAAAGGGTCGGCAAGTGTCAAGCGCTAAGGTAAAAGCGCCTAGAGAAAAAGCGGTAAGTGAACATGGCAAGGTAAGTGGCAATAACATGGTAAGCTTAGCGAAGTCTAAGCGACGTTAATGCCTGCCGTAGCTGCAAGGCACAAGTTATGACATGGGCTAGCAATAGTCTGCAACTGCTGATGACTTTGATGTTGCCGACCGTAAATGAGATTTGGACTGTAAAGGAGACTGGAGTAAGGGGGCAGGAAACTCTGTTCTTGTTGTTCTATGTACAAGTTGATAAGCACTTTTTATACTACAAGGAGTTCACCATTGCCAGTGACTAACAATTGCTAAAGTGCAGTAAACTAGAAAATTTTATAGAGGTAGCTTCAACGGTTTCAGATCCCTACTGTCTATTCAAGACCTTTAGCGATGCCAGGCGGCAGATCGCAATGCTAAAACATCAATCCATCAACCTTCTGTCTGTCCAAAATACTAAGCAGTGTTAGGTGCCAAATTGAGGCGCTAAGTGATGTCAGACACCAAGGTCAAACGCCAAGCTGTTCATCAGTTTTTGATAGATTGTCAGTCTTCTTTCCAAGCGCTGTCGTCAGTAACTGATGCCATCTGTCAGTTGTCATTCTGTCTGCCATTGGTGCTATCATTGATTAGATCTGCTTCTTGCTGTGCATGGCCATCAAATATCACCAAAATTGTTTAATTAGCATGCGCTAAGGTATCCCGAGCTAGTGCTGTGTTGCCATAGCCTGCTGTTGATGCGCTGATCCTGTATGGGGTCCTATCATCTCTCCCCAACTGAAAAATTGACTGTCCTCAGTTACCAAATATGGTTACTGTTACTGCTTTTGTGACAAGTGGTCCATGCATGCTTGAGATTTCATTTATAGTCCTGGCACATGAGTTTGGACTTCGTTTCTTCTTCCCATCTTTACCTGGCGCTCTAAAAAAATATGTCTTTCTGTATTCCAACTCTGCCCCCCATGCCTTCTCAAGAAGCCCAAGAAGCTGCTTACACCTACATTGCTAAGGCCAACCGCTTTATTCGTCATATCAAGAGTGTTGGTGCTGAGGCCTCCCAGAACTTAGTGGTTGGTGTTATAAAGCTGCTAGAGCAATGGTATGAGGTGCGAGTCCTCAGCATTGGTTGGGATCGCAAAATCGAGGTGCGGGAGTGGTGCCATGCATGATATGTTGACAATTGTGGTGCCGAGTGGTTGGCGCCCTTCTCTCATTTTGTAAGTTGTTTTTGCTACCTGCCGTGTTGCTTAGCTGATTGTTCCCTAGGTGCCTTCTCCTGTCCCAACTATTGAGGACAAATTGGAGGACATCCTTTCTGGCGCCTTGCCAATGATGGTAAGCATGCTAGCGCCTGATTGAGTATCTCTAACTGTGATTTCTAACTTAGCTGTGGTCTGATCTGTCTCCTCACAGTAAGCAAGAGGTATTGGCGCCTCTCACCAACATGCAAGTTGATGCCAAGATGGCGGAAATTCATGAGGAGGCACTTGCTGAGGTGTTGCGGGACCCCAAGGAAAGAATCCAGGCACAGGAGGAATGCAAAGCCACTGGTGAGGAGGAGGTCGTCGGCAAGAAGAAGGCACCTGTTGTGAAAAGGCAGGAATCTACAGCTGGGTCAAGCAAAGGTTCCTACACCGGTAGTGCCCAGAGCCCAGCACTGCCGGCAAGCAAGTTGGGCTCTCCAGCCAAGCCTGGCAAGACTTTGAAAAAGAAGGTAAGTTTGGATGTCCTTACTGCTGGCGCTCGCCGCTCATCCATTTCTAAGTCTTGCAAGGCTGCCACCCCCTGTTATGCAGTAAGCTGTTTTTGCCAAGGTTCATTTATTCATTGCTAAGCGACTATTTTTCAGACGCCAATGCAAACCACTTTTAGCAATGCAGAGCTGAAGGGTTTGCTGGTGGCACAACAGGATGAGGCAGTTTTGGATGAGGGAATGGAAGCTGGGGTGGCTTTGCCAGAAATAAAGGACAAGAAAACGGTAGGCTTAGCAATCCATTGGGAATTCAAAGATTTCCAAGGCACAGTAAGTTCTTCAACCTGCCGTTGCACCCTTGCTGACTGGTTTCTAGTGTGACAAGTGTTGGGCCGATAACGACCCAGAGGGCTGCTGGTATTCTACCGGCAGCCAACCATGTTACTGCTGCGGCACCCTCAAGCGTGCCTGTACTCTGGATGGCACTAAGAGTCAGGAACGTAGTGGAGCGCCTGATGCTGTGGTAGAACGTACTTTCAAGCATGCTGTGTTGGTGAGGAGGGCCTGGGAATTCGTGGAAGGTGAGAGGAAGACCAAGTCCGCAGGAGGTGCAGCAACCATTAGCGCTTCCTCCCTGGCGCTGCCAATGTGCCAAGGAGATGCACACAAGATGGTCAGCAACTGAGGCACGGGTAAACACCAAGGGACCTCAGTCCCTTCAAAACGAGAAGTCCCTTCACCCTCCAAGGGCAAGGGAAAAGCAAAACGGGCTTGTGTGGTGTCCCCTCCTTCCTCCCCAGAAGATGTTGAAATGAAGGAGCTGGAGACTGCCCTTGCCGCCAGCCACCTACCGCCGCCCAATAGCCAGGCTGGCCCTAGCAGACTGCTATCGCCTATCCATCTGGGGGAGGCCTCCTTGCCAGCTGCCAAGGATGAGAGGGACTTAGTACTAGGACCGTCAGCAATGGAAGTGGATGAGGGGGAAGCTGCTGGCTGCGGCAGCGGTCGAGGGAGGTGATGAAGATGCTGCAGGAGATGCTGATCCATAGGCATGGGAAGGAGCTGCCAGGGACAAGGGTGATAAGGTCGGCAATGCAGGAGAGGCCCCAGCAAGGTCAGAGGAGCCAGAGGAGACGCTGAAGAAGGAGCCAAATTGGCAGTGGTTGCCGCCCTATGGGCCTACTGCCTCCTGGCAGCGGGAGGTGTCCGACGCAGAGAACGTTGCCAGGTTGGAGCCCCAGCAACTGATTGTCACCAGGATTAATTCCGCTTGGATGCTCCAGCCTGTGCCTCACATTGACGGGAGCGCTTTCCAGTGGCTGGGGCAGGATTTGGTGTATTCCATGGTCACGTTGCATCTTCACAAGATGTTAGAATGGTTTGCTGGGCGAGCGATAAGGATGGAGGAGATCCTTGGTCAAGAACAAGAATGAGTATGCGCCCAATTAATGGTGTTTCGACTTTGTTACGACAACTTGGCTCGTAGTCTTGCTGTCCTACAAGACTACCAAGCCGACTGCCAGGATGCACTAGACTGGCAGACCTCGAACAACATTCAGCCTGAGGACCTCTTACCGCTTCAAGACGACTCCCTGCTGCCCTCAGACGACAGCCTCCCACCAGGGGACAAGAGCAAATAGACAGACTATAGGGTAGCTTAGCCATCTTGTTTATATTATTTTTGTATGCTTGCCACCTGTTCCAAATACATTTTCTTGCCGCTTGTTCTGAAGGGGGAGGGGCAATGGGAAGACTAGCAAGTGCCATCAGAAATTCCAATGGGACCCGGTAAGAGCAGTAGCAAATAAGGGACTTAGCCAAAAATTAAAAAAAGGGAAACACTCAGTAAATCATCATAGCAGAAAACTCTTGGCGAGAGTTGCACAAGGTGCTAAGTGTTGGCGACATGCTAGCGCTGCGGCTTGACTATATAAGGAATTGTCTGTTGGATATAGTACAGTAAGTATCAGCAAAAAAGATAAGTAAGGTAAGTAATAGAAAAAGAGAGCTTTGTAAGGGGACCACTTCACTATATATAGAGCCAGTTACCATGTCCAACAGCTTGGACATTGCGCCCTTTTGGGCCAGTTGGTAGAGCACTTGGACTGACAAGTGTTACTCTTACAGAATGTCCAAGCTGCAAGGTCATGAGTTCAATTCTCCTAAGATGCACTTTATTTGGGGTCATGTGATAAGAGGTTGCTGGCCTAATTATGTGATAGTACCTTTGATATTGTGCATTGCAGGAGATACTTGACTATGGCTTACAGGCAAATGTCTGGGGGGTAACTATATAATGGTGTAGTCTTTCCTCTAGTCCAGCTCTCCAATTCTTACAGATGTGTGACCCCCCTGCTGAAGGTAGCCAGGTTGTCCACCTCTAGAAAAGAGGCTGATGTAAGGGGACCACTTCACTATATATAGAGCCAGTCACCATGTCCAACAGCTTAAACATTGCGCCCTTTTGGGCCAGTTGGTAGAACACTTGGACTGGCAAGTGTTACTCTCACAAGCTTATCAATATAGTCTTTTCTAATCATTTTCTTCTTCTATTAGAGTTGGCAAATCATCATCGTCCAATAAGTCAGTTTCTTCCAGTTCTCTAAGTTTGGCGGTGTCAATATCTAGCACTTCAAGCGGCAAGTCAACTTGTTCCCTGGCAAGATATGGCAATAGGTGAAAGGCGGCAACAGGTCAATGTAGTACTGAACCATCTAATTCACAGAGCACGTAAGCACCTCCACAGTTACAAGAGATGACTACCAAAGGTCTCAAATAGCGTGGTTGCATTTTCTTGTTATATGAGGTCTCAATTTTGGAGTTACGCATAAGCACTAGCACTCCCCTCGGGAAGTTGTAATCCTTGATAGTAGTGCTATGCTCAGTCTTGAATCACAAGGCTGCTTGGCAATGGGCGCTAAAGACTACCTCATGGAGTCGCTCCAAATCTTCTTTCCTTTGTTGGAGATCAATAGCTTGTCTGGCGATCAGATTGGTAGTCGCTAAGATGCTGTTGGGTGCCGGCTGAAGGTAGGTTGCTTCTATAATGTCAGCAGGGAGTAAAGGATGGGTGCCAGTAGCTGCATAATAAGGAGAACAACTCATGTGCTTATAAATGGTAACTCTTTCTGACCAAAATATGGAGTATGTCGCTTCACTCCAATGAGATTCATCGCCATCAACTGCCTTGAAGAGCGCTTGCTGAACGTCAAAGTGTGGTCTCTCTACCAGGCCATTGGCACACTTGTTGTAGCCAGATACTCGAATGTGATGGATGTTGTATTTCTTGGCAAGATATGTTAGCGCTTTGATAATTGGCGCACCATTATCTATGACTATTTCCCTTAGCGCTCCCCAACGGCAAATGACATCTTCAAACAGCCACTTAGCGACCGCCTCCATGTTTTCTTTTTGAAGCATTCGAAATTCAGGCCAGTGGATTAGCGAGCAATGACCTTGAATAATGTACTTGTAGTGACCAGATTTGGGCATGTGCATGGTATTGATATAGATTTTGCTGAAGAGGGGAGCTGGCATTGCAATGGTTGGCAGGATAAGCACTTGGCGGGTTTGTTGAATTTGGCAGAGGTGGCAAGTCCTAATGTACCAAGCGATGTCAGCACTAGCGTGTGGCCACCAGAATCATTCTAAAAGAGAGGCTCAGGTAGCATACAGACCTCTATGTCCTAGCTCATCATGCATGGTGCGCAGGACACGTAAACAACTTTCTGGCTTGATGATCAGTTTGTGAGCGCCATCTTGATTTTGTCGCCAAAGGCGGTTGTTGGTAAAGAAGAAGTGGGTGGAGTATCAGATAAAGGTTGCGTATTGTTTGTCGGTAAGTCCTGCTGGTTGCTTAAGGTCTTGTATCCATTGTTTGACTACTAACAGGCGACTGTCTTCTGCTTTTGCCTTAGCGGATCGGGGAACGGCATTGTAGGTCAAGTTTCTGCTGTCTTCTCTTAGTGGATGAGGTTTTTGTACAACCTTTACTGGAGGCAAAGTCTTGACTGAAGATGCTTGCCATGTAGAATGTGAGAGGTGCGCTAAAAATCTCGGGTCAGTAAGGGATAAGGGGATGTAAAAGGATGCTGGTAGGTTGTTGCCAACGCAGCAAGGGAATTGGTTGTTGTATAAGGTGCACGAAACCATGTAATCGGTTGATCCAATCCTCGAAATTGCTATCCGCCTGTGGATCCACTGCCAGGTTGCCAGGCTGCCGTGGTCATCTAGAGAGTCCATCTGGTCCATGGAAAGAGCTTTTGACATGTACCAACTCAAAGTGAAACATAAGAATAGTGACTATCCAATGGTTCATGCTAGCAGATGGCTAGATATCGGGATTCTGCAGCATGCCTTTGATGTACCTAGTGTCAACTTCTAAAATGAGGTTCCACACGCCAATCAAATATATCTTTAGCGACCAGAAAGCTTTGAAGAGTCCATCAAGCTCTAGTTTTAGGCTGACTATAGTGAGATTCCCTGTCGTTTAGCATGATAGATCCAAAGCAGTTGTAGTGTTGCTGTTTCCGATTATTGCTAAGGCACTGGCACAGGAAGTAGCCAACGGCAATGTACAAAGTATCCACTGCCAAGATAACAGGGTTGGCAGAGGCATAATCGATGGGAACCAAGGGCTGTCAGGAGACTCCTCATTCCTTTCTTCTTTCACTCTTTATTTCTTCACTCTCCTTTCATTCACTTCCTTATTTCTTCTATCATTCTCTCATTTTGCTGTTACTACTTTTTCAACACTATCTGTTAGTACTATTCTCAACCTTTGAGGTGCTCTGGTTCTTTAGCTATCACTCAGACAAGTGTGGGCCCTTCAGCACCGCTCCAGGCTGCTTAGATAAGCCAGAGTTTGCCTTTCTGACTTCTAAAGTCCGGAGTTTTCCTCCCTTGTTTGCACACTTGTTTGGTTAGTCAATTTTCGAGTTTTTAAGGTTTTATTGTACTGTACAGTTGTTTCCCATGCTTCAGAGGCCCCAGAAGCGTCCAACCTGGCATAGGGAATCCCTAGACTTGTTCTCTTTGGATCTCCCTCTGCCAGGTGAGTAGTTATTATGATATTGTCAGTACATACTCTAATACACTTTGGATCTCCCTCTGCCAGCTGTGTGACTGAGCCACAGCCTCTAGAGGTCGCCCTTACAAGGGCTTGGCATCTTGCAGGGCTTTTACTAAGTCTCATTGTGCAGTGACCTGGTCTGGCCCAAATTCAAAGGGCTTGTTGGCACGGGTAAGTCGGCTAAGGGCATGTGCACGATAGGCAAAATTCTTGACAAATATACTGAAAACGCCAACAGTACCAAGAAAGGCATGAACTTCAGATAAGTCACGGCAAAGACCCCATCGCTCCAGAAGTGCTAAGCAAGACTTGTTGGAAACATGTCCACCGGGAGTGCAGATGTGACCAAGTATTTTGAACCTTGGTGCACAAAGGAGAAGCTTATAGCTGCTAAAGGTTCCACCACTATACTTCATATGTTGGAGAACTCGGTTGAGCAGTAGGAAAAATTCCCATAGCGCTAAGCAAATGTTGGAGTTGTCAGGATGGGTCTCCGGTAAGCTGTTTATGAGTCGCCAGTCTTTAGGGCCTTTGATGCCAACGTCATCAATGAAGCTAAGGACATTATGCAATATCTCAGGTTGGAGAATGAAAGTGATGTCATCATGGAATATAGAGACTGAGTTTGTCCAGCCCATCGGTAAAGTGACTAGGTGCAACGCGCCAAACGGGGTTTGAAAAGTGGTGAGGTCTCAGGAAGAAGGGTGTATTAGGCGTTCATTGTAGCCAACGTAGAGGTCAAGGGTGGCGCTACAAATACGCCTGGCAAAGGACTCAGCAACATGGTCAGGGAAAGGCAGTATGCCAGAGTGTTGTATGGTAACCTTATTTAGCAGTTTGAGGCTGTGGACTATGCGTAGGTTACCATTCTTTTTGAGGATGCAAAACTACCAGGAGCAGTAAGAGCTATTGGAGGGTTCATAGACGCCAGCCTTAATCTTGGTCCTAATAATTTGGCAGACCTCAGCTTTGATTCCAGGCGGTAATGGTCGGTTGTGTTCAGTCCATGGCATATGAGGAATGGTCAGGATTATGACAGGTGGGAAGAAGTCTGTATGGAGGCTGCTGCATTCTGAGTCCTCCCAAGTGAAGGCTTTATTTTGCTTAGCGACAAGATCGGTAAGAACATCCAACTCATCTTTGGTTAAAAACTCTGTGTCATGCTCTTTGGCAAACTGTTGCTGGCATTCTGCGGTAAAACATCCTGTGGGCTGAAAAGGTGGCGGATTTGGTGATAAGGTTGGCATGTTGGCAAGAGGGTTGCCAATGATCTGGCACTTGATTCTAAAGGTCTCGGGAGAGTGCGTAGCAACAGGTTTTGTTTTGAGGGCAACTGGCTTATATTTCTTTTTGACTTGAACCCCTTTCCTTTTGGGAGCGTTAGCTTGGTTATATACAGAGGTGGAAAGGGGAAATGTAGCCTGTGGAGCGGCAAGTTCAAGAATGGCAGGAGACAAGGCTCCAGGAAGGGTAGTGAGATAAGTATCAGTAGATGCAATATTTTGAAATGATTTGGAAGCAGTAAGGTATAAGTACGCAAGAGAGGAGTCGGTAATGTTTTGATTTTTCTGGAAAAGCTCAGCGTCGGTAGCGAATACAGTAAATAAAACTTCTTCATCAAAAAAAGTGGTAGACACGACATTTACAAGACCAGTATAATGGTCATATTCAAGCATTAGCGCCACATCTCCATGATCATCGCCAATCACCTCCTTGATGGTTTGTAAAAACACCTGTGGGGTTGTTCGTTGGCATGTTGGTCGGTAAATTCTGAGGGCTTAGCATAAGTGCCTTTTCGTTGTCTCCTAGGAAATGTTGGCACTGTTTGTCGGATTCCGGAATTGGGGTCGCTAATTGTTAGAGTTGTCTCGTCATTGATAATGGTCTTGATGACCAATCATGCCAAGATGTCGAAGGGTCTGCTGAGAAGTAAATTATATGCTGGTGATCGTAAAATGTGTATCTGGAGGTAGAAAGTAATGTTGCCAAGAGTGCAAGAAACATTCTTGGTGAGGCCTAAGGATCTGTTTACCGTACTGTTAGTGCTCTGCATGTTCAATATAATGGTAGGATCATAAATGAGGCCCAGATTGTTAGCGACTTCCGCTGCCATAGAAATAATTTGAGAACCGCTATCCACGATTGCCTCTACCTCGTGCTTGTTGTCTACTGTTAGCACGACAAAGCGAATAGCGTGTGATTCTTGGGTGACGGTAAGGATTGCCGGGTCTTCTCCATGTTCTACTGACCTAAG
Source organism: Termitomyces sp. MG16 (assembly GCA_003313075.1). Taxonomy (NCBI): domain Eukaryota; kingdom Fungi; phylum Basidiomycota; class Agaricomycetes; order Agaricales; family Lyophyllaceae; genus Termitomyces; species Termitomyces sp. MG16. The sequence goes on from QGOA01005171.1 coordinate 24,591, forward strand.
ATAGGTTTCTACTGAGTCCACAGAGGTGGCGTTAGTGATAGTATCAGCTAGAGAGTCATCAGTGTCAGGAGAGTCAACGGTAACAGAAAAACTGGGAAGTGCATCGTCGAGTTCATCAACCTCAGCAATGGCTGTCACCAAGGGTTGTCGGGGAGTGACTGCAGTCTTGGCTTGGTTGCAGACGTCTGGAGCAATGCTACAAAGTTCTTCAACTGATAAGGTGACGGTGGTTTTCATGATGTGACTGAAGACGTGGTTTGACTTTTCTATATCGAATATTGGTGCAGTAGGTCGGTAACTGCCTTCAGGACGCTTCTTGGGTGCAGCAAAGTTTTGTTGCATAGGAGCATGATATTGGTCAGGGATCCCTGAGTAGAGGTGGAAAGGCAGCAAAGGCATTTCAGGAGCAGCAGAGGATGAGGACGGTTCTGAGGTTGTAGCTGGAGGTGCAGCAGAAGCAGGAGTCGGTAACTTGCTAGCGGGAGGCATTGGCTTATATCCTTTGAGAGGTTGTTTAGGCTGCTTAACTTCAACCCTATCAAAAACCTGGTTCTTAAGCGAATCCAATTCCTTTTGTAGCTTAGCGATTCGTTCTTCCTGCGAGAAAGTAGGATGGTCTCCAATGCTGTCAAAGTGTAAGACCTTGTGAATCATTTGCTGTTGTGTTGCCTGCTCAGGGTCGGGGTTAGCATTGCCAGAAAGCATGCCTGTAACTATTTGTCCTGGATGGCACCTATGCCATTTATCAACTCGCTCCTGGAAGGACCTCTTGTCAGGGTAGTTGAGGATGGTGGCGCCAGTGGTTAGAACTATCTTGCCATTGATAGCCCTTCGAATTCTTCCTTGCTGAATATAATTTTCTAAAGTCGTGCAGCGTCCTCTAGTCATAGTGTGGCCAATTTCTCCACAAAAGTGGCAAGGTCCAGGCACAGGTGCATTGGCAGGTCGGTTAGCAGTGAGATTGGTTGTGATCATAGTTTCAATATGAGTCATGGCAGAAGCGACAGCAGTGGTAACAGCAGCGTTGAGATTCTCTTTCTTAATGAAGTCAGCAACAGGAGGCGGGATGGGAAGAATACCATTGGTTCACTCAGGGGGTGGCTTGTCCTAGCGCATTGTATACCAACGCCAGTGTCTGTTCCCTTGAGAACCCATTTACCAGCTTCAAAGATGTCAGCAACGTTATATAGCTCTTCTGGATGATGGGCCTGCTGGACAATTTCTAGGCGACGGGCAATACAAGTCCACAATGAAGTTGGGATGCCCTGTTGAAATAGACAATGTTCCTTGTTGATATAGAGCTTGCTGTTTTGCAGAAGCCATCTAGCAATTTTCTGGAACTCGCAGTAATACGTAGAGAACGCGCCAAGCAAAGATGTTCCATTGTCAAAAGATTCCTGTACTAGTTTCTGCAACTCGTTTACTGTGTAGCGGGTAGCCTCCTCAGCGCCAGGGTACAACTGGATTACTGCCGTCCTTTAGCCTTCATACGAGGTGCCTTGGGCTGGAACTGGTGGTGTGGCAGGAACAAAGGCAGCAAACTCAGCAAGACCTGTTCACGTCTCTGCCGTGTCATATGACATGTATCTTGCCGCGTATTCCTTCATCTGCATGTGGTCAGTAATTCCACAATCCCTGAATAAATATTCTAATTCCTTGAAATACTGGAAGAGTTCCTGTGGCTTGGACTCGTCCCATTTTGGTGCTGAGAAGTGATTACGTGGTGGCATGCACTGAACTTGTTGTTCTATGGCAACTGTGGTGCCGAGTTCAGTTAGCAGATGTGGGGAAGGAGTTCTAGGTATTGGCGATGGGGTAAGAGAAATAACGAGTTGAGAAAGAGGTGTTAGAGGAGTAATGAGGGTAACTGGTTGCGGTACGGCAAGCGGCAATGCTAAGAGGTTGTTGGCGCTAAAATTGAGGGAACGTGGGAAGAGATCAGAAAATTTGTCTACAGTGGTGTTCTGTAGTTCCTGTGCAAGAGAGAGACCTGGTAAGGCACCAGGTGGTTGTGGAGTTGATGGGTGGGAAGGAGCTATGCCTTCTGCCAACTGCTCTAGCAGATGGTGCCTGCACTGAAGACAGGTTTCTGGTGGAATTCTGCCCTAGAGATTCCTCGCAGTGGGCTCCAATTTGATGACGCCCAAAGTTTGGTCAGTAACAAATATAGCTATAGTGTTACCATACCAAAAGCTTGCGTTGGGTGCACTAAAAGTAATGTGAGGAGTCCCAGGCAGGTCCCAGAGAATGTGCCTATGAAAATAAGGTAAAATCAGAAAAGGGTCGGCAAGTGTCAAGCGCTAAGGTAAAAGCGCCTAGGGAAGAAGCGGTAAGTGAACACGGCAAGATAAGTGGCAATAACACAATAAGCTTAGCGAAGTCTAAGTGATGTTAATGCCTGCCGTAGCTGCAAGGCACAAGTTATGACATGGGCTAGCAATAGTCTGCAACTGCTGATGACTTTGATGTTGCCGACCGTAAATGAGATTTGGACTGTAAAGGAGACTGGAGTAAGGGGGCAGGAAACTCTGTTCTTGTTGTTCTATGTACAAGTTGGTAAGCACTTTTTATACTACAAGGAGTTCACCATTGCCAGTGACTAACAATTGCCAAAGTGCGGTAAACTAGAAAATTTTATAGAGGTAGCTCCAACGGTTTCAGATCTCTACTGTCTATTCAAGACCTTTAGCGATGCCAGGTGGCAGATCGCAATGCTAAAACATCAATCCATCAACCTTCTGTCTGTCCAAAATACTAAGCGGTGTCAGGCGCCAAATCGAGGTGCTAAGCAATGTCAGACACCAAGGTCAAACACCAAGCTGTCCATCAGTTTTTGATAGATCGTCAGTCTTCTTTCCAAGCGCTGTCGTCAGTGACTGATGCCATCTGTCAGTTGTCATTCTGTCTGCCATTGGCGCTATCATTGATCAGATCTGCTTTTTGCCATGCGCAGCTATCAAATATCACCAAAATTGGTTAATTAGTGCACGCTAAGGTATCCCGAGCCAGTGCTGTTGATGAGCCTGCATCGTGGCTGGCTACAGATAGCACCAATACCCACACCTCACATTGGCCCACTAGTACCACCAGAAGTGCCATGCTCTAGCGCTTCCAGTGCTATTTTTCTCATATTTTTACACTAATAACTCGCAGCTACAGACTCCAATTACTCTCAGACCACTGTTTATGGCACCACTTATCCTTTGCACCACTATTGACACCTCACCGCACCTTGCCACTTGCACTCCAAGGCTATACATTTACACAGACACTGGGCATCAGTCAATCCAGCATAATGCTCTTAGCCAGTGGCAGCGCTTACAAAGGGAAATGATGAAGTATTTCCGTGACAGCATCATTATGGACCTTTTTACTATACAATTCAATTCACCGCATTTACTTACATTTTTATCAGTTCACCACCCTCTAGTGGTGCTTAACCTCTTAGTGTTGGCTAACTTTCTTTACTATAAATACTTACTTTTTGTTAGTAGTACAGGGAATCAATTTGGCAGTAGGGATCATATCCCAACATTTTGGTCTCCATATGCAACAGACTACCTCTTGTTGACCATGTCAAGCAAGAGGACTCTGCTCTAGTTTTCTATCTCTCTCTCTCTAGTGCCTTACAACTACGGCTTGGCTTTTGTGCTTAGATCCGCTAAGCAATCTCATTCTTTTATTATCACATTCTAGGTGCTAACACTTAGTGCCTCTTAGCGACCCTTTCCTGCACCTCTTAGTGCCTTCCTTAGTGACTTTCCCATGCTCTTAGCGCTCCCTCTTAGTGACTTTTAGCGCCCTGTAGCCACATTTTGGAGCCATATGCAAGTGCCTCCAATTATCCACTTTCCTTGCCACCAACCTCTTGCCTACCGTGTGTTCTCTGGGACCTGTCCGGGACTCTCTCACATACTTAGCATGCCCAAAGCTATATCAGCTAAGTAGCTGTACTAGTGATAGTCCATGCAGCACCCAGCTCGATTTGGGCGTCATCAGCATAATGCCCATAGTGGTACTCCCTGAGTCCCACAGCGTCCATGCCAGATGTCCATTGACATCAACATAGGTGACCAAGCACTCCTTCTCCTCAGAAGTATAGCATGGTCGCTGCAACTTATTAGTTGCCTTCTGCAGGGTTACGCATCTTATTCGGACACGCTGATCTCCACGGCACTTGGTTAGTGCAAACAGGTGTTCCTCCTTGTCATCACAAGTATAATAGTTGCTGTCGTACACGTTCACTGCAACGTATTCATTGCCATCAATCTGGATGCTCTCGGCATCATCCACTTCTGACCTGTCAGCCTCTACTTGCTGCTCTTCCTCCGCTTCTTCAATGACCTTGTCGCCCTCGTCATCACTGACGACATCGCTCGGTGCCGCAGCTGTATGGGCCGCTCGGATGTGTGCCTTAGGTGGGGCAGGACATTCCTTAGCGAAATGCCCACTCCTGCCACAGTTGTAACACACTGAAGAGTCTCTGGCAGGTCTTCTCTGGACTGCTCCAGAGGTCCCAATGGGTTTGCTTGCCTGACACGCTGCAGGTGCTGCTACCCTCGTACTACTACTTGGTTTTGACCTGAAAAGGGTTGACTATCTTTTGCTGGCCATTGTCCAGCAGGCTTTGATCAAGGCCATCGGCCTCCTGGAATAGTCTTGCAGACAACAAATCATGGATTGTAATTGTTCTCCATCTTCAACTGTTTGGCCAGGAAGGTTCCCACCTTCACTGCCTGACGGTTCATGGATCCTCAGCATGAACTACGCTGCTCATAATGATTCGCAGTCTGTGTTGACTGCTCATAACAAATAGCATATGCCAAAAATTTGGTCACAGTATTGACCTCCAGAGACAAATTGTCATTGCATATTAATGCTCTCCTCATGTCTGCGGGTATTCCATCTAGGAGTGTCTCGTGAATGGTGTATTTGTCAGGATAGATAGCCATATTCTGTGCATGACCCACCAGGTCATCATAAAATGTCTGGACGCCAGTCTTAGTGTCATACACTGCCTTTCTAAAGGCATCCTGAGCTTCCTGCATCGTTGCAGCATTGACAAAGCGATTATACAGTCCTATCAGGACTTCTTTAAACATTCAATGTGGTTTGTCGTGATTAATGTAGAGGACATGGTGACGGAACCAATTCTGAGCCTCTTCCTCCATAAATTTGTATAGCACAAATATTCTTTCCTGGTCCATGTTGTCTCCACCATAACAGCAGGCTGCCAGGTGGTAGCAGACGTCCATGGCCCAGTCCTCCAATTGGAAGAACCTATGCCCTCCAGCATATGCACGTATGTGCTTACCATCAGATTTGTGGGGACTTACTCCTGCAGGGAATTTAAACCTGACTTCAAGGGAGTCATCTACCAGATGAGTGAGATGGTCATGCATATGATCCATATGGATCCTGACTGCCTCATTCATTCCAGGTGTACTTTTATGCAACTCATGCGGTGTGGGCATCAAAAATGCCCAAGGACTGCGAAATAGGTGTTCATTGACCGTTCTTTCCAGCCTTGAGGTGGGCTGTTGCCTCACTTCTTGCTCTGCTGGTAATCCACCACCATGCTTGCCACCATCACGACAATTATTATCATCTTGATCATTATTCCTATGATCACAACCTCCACTGTCGTTATTCTGACGATTTGGCTCCCTCCTCTCATAGTGATCACTACTATCATCACTACCACCTGGATCTCTGTCCAGTTCAGCAGTTTGAGCTGCGAATTATTGCCACATGTCATTGACAGGCATTACACCCTCACACCCTTCAAAGGCTACCCCCTGGTCGTTAATCAATGACTCACCATGATTGCGCAAGTCCTGGTTGCGTATCCTCTGGTAATTAACACATTCATTCTAGTTGTCCACTAGGTGGACACGTTGCACTACGTGTCATGGTCGTGTTTGCTCCTCAAGAATGTGGACTTTGTCTACCTCTTCCTTGATAGTGACTTGCTTTCGAGGTGTCTTAACCTCTTGCACTGCAAGTAGTGCCTCTGGCTCTGCTGGAGTTGTCGTCACAGTCTCTACCTCAGACAATGCCTGCTGAGGCACTCCGCTGACAATGCATTGCCAGTTCGCAGCATTCTGATGCCTAACATAGTCTTGCTGAGACTCATTGGCCTGATGAGGTGCATTGAGCAATTCCATTGCATCTGCAATTAATGGCGCTCGCTGGTGCACGCTCATTTCACATTCCACTGAGTCGGCCAGAGTGGCCGTTGAGACTGCTGACCCTCACGCCGCTTTGCGCTTGAGGTATTCCACCACTTTGAGTTTGAAGATACGCACAAATAATTCAATATATTCAGTCAAATCTGCATGGGGTACATCGTGGCTCCTAGCAGCCAATAACTGTAGATGCTTTACTACGTAAAGCTGCAGTGATGACGCCCAAAGTTTGGTCAGCTACAAATGTAGCTGAAGTGTTACCGTACCAAGAGTGTGCGT
>QGOA01005192.1:0-18847 GCA_003313075.1 Termitomyces sp. MG16
CTCGAATGATCAAGAGCTCAGACAGGCCACGTATACCGCCGTCATCTGGACAATCATTCCCCATAAACGTCAGAAATCGTTACTTGCAGTCAAAAGAGCCTACCTAAGGATAAAATCCTCAAACCACGTTGTTTTTGATCTGTGTTGATGTTCTGCATCGAGGCGTGCGTCATTAAACTTGAAGACATAATGGGGTGAAAGAAAGAGAGGATTCAATCACTTCCATTGATTGTAACAAAGAGCTGTTCACACGCATGGGCCTCCCACTCCAACATGTGATGTGAAAAAGCGTGTTTTATTGGAATAAACCCAGACCGATTCCTACATACGATAATGTCCAAACATCTCTTCCATATGTCTGCATTGCTAGCGATGTAAGTGCACAGTAATACATAAGAGAAACCTAACCTATTTAAGCATATCTGTACAGTACCTCTGGAACGACTTTCGAGTGAAACAGGATCTTTCTAGCCGAAAATGAACCCAGTCTAAACGGATTGTTGCTACTCCACGATCGTCACTTGATTGCTGTGATCAATATGCTTGAAGGTACCATTGGGAGGATGATGGAGGTTATGAATTGCTGCTGAGTGACAGCGGCCTTTCCAGCGACAGTGATCGGAGATGATGTCTGAATTTCTACTCCTGGAAATTCTGTGCGTCTTCCAGCAGGTAACTATCCTATGTTGCATTGACGTGGAAGGGATTCTTGGTCCGAAGAGTGTCTTGACTTTTTTTCAGGAAGACAAAAAGCACATGGGAAAGGCATCCGGACGTGCCGAGGTATCCTCTAGGATGATCGATTCCAGCGAAGAGAGCTGAAAAGTCATCCAAAGAACTTGCTGAAGCTCGATAGGTATGCGTGTGTTGACGATGGTCATTTTGATTGCCTGGCTTTGGAAACATCCGCAAGGTCTCAAGAGTGTTGGACAACCTACGGGTAAAGAATAATCATCTGTGTAATTGTATGGAGCGCTTGGCATGTAGGCTTTCATATTCCTCCGTTGCTCTAAGAGAACTCCTACCAATTCCACCAGACCTTGATCGTCCTATGGTTGGTCTGAGCTACCATCGAAACCTCTGGCGAACTTCTATATCATTCGACGTTCGACTTCCTTGTTCCTCCTTCCTGCATTGCTCCTCACCCCTCCTTTATACATCGCCATACCAGCTTGTCATGCCCATCGAAGACCTTGATACAATAGACCTAATCAGGGTCGTTGGCAACGTTTTGAGCCACTCCGATATCCTTTCTGCATTCATACGGGCACACCCACCTTCATAGCCATCTTCGCTTGCAGGTTGTCCAAATCCGCCTGAATCGTCCAAGGTAGAAGGCTTACGTAATGTCAACTGAGCCTTGGGTTATTTTTCTTTCTCCTCCGTCGTTTCGCCATTCAACGACCTCCTCTGCACTTTAGAAAGCAGGTCATACATCGTCTCCTACTTTCTGAAGCCTGGATGCGTCTCTGGCCTCCCTCGTCGTGCCTTCAGACTCGATATTGTCGGCTAGGCACATGTCGATGTACAGGACTTCCCTTGTCCTTAATAACCTCCATACTATCGCTCCTACTTAGTGTCGGCACTGGCTTTAATGCTTGATCCTCGCCGCCCAACATGACGTCATACTTCGTCCTCGGCCATCGCCCTCATTATCAACGACGACCTTAGCCTCATTATCTTACTACGCGAGATGAAGCAATGTTTCAGGTCTCGGGATGTCGGCCCCTCCTCCAGTATAATCTGTGGGATAGGTAGGGGGAGATACTTAACGAGAGCAGGGTAAGTCTTATTCTGTTCCTTTGTGATGTTCTAATATGCATTAGAAGGCTCTCAACAACTTACAAGTCCTCAAGATCTCCATTACCGGCGCATATTGCCCCTCCACATATCGTCGACTAACAGTTGGCATCATTCCATGACCACCCCTCGCACCTCAAATTTTTCACGTTGACAACACCGTGCTTATCCACAATTGCCCGCAAGCAGGTCCTCATCCACTCGTCAGTTTATCGGGCTCCATCCAGATCACCCGGCGCATTTATGGCCTCGTTCTTCATTGATACCAATATAGCTCGCACGCCAGCGTGAAGTAGATCAGACCCTTCCCGTTAAATGACTACAACGGACACCTCAGCCCTGCTCCATGACAGCATAATGGTTGTCCGTACTCCATTCCCAGCTTCTAAACCTCGACAAAAGAGGGCAGACCCCTCGTGTTGTCGGCTTGCAATGTGCATTGTCGACCTGGAGTGTTCGCAGGAATCTTTCGGATTTCGGTGATGGTCACTTCTACTTATACCTTGATCATCCGCATCTAGCCGCACTCAGAAACCTGGAAGTCACTGTGACAATTCGTTCGAGTCGGCATTCGTTTGCACAAGGCCAACGGAGGGTCTTGAAGCAGTACCTGTTGCTTTTCAATCAGATTTGTCAGGTCTTATACGGCGAGAATCACTTGTACCTTCGGCTGATACCATCTCTGTTTGCCGCTGCCCCATGGGCAATGAAGATGGAGAGAAAATGTCTAATACTTCTGGTCACTTTGCTTCTGGTCGCTGAGCGTACCGATCACTATGCCGTTCTATAGATCTGTTGCACATAACGCTGAGACCTTGCGGAACCAAGACAGATAGAAACGAACTCTTCCACGGATATTGGTTCCCCAAACACCAAGGCCAAAAGATGTCCCATGAACAGTCTTGGGAGGCGCCTGGGATTGTGCGAAGGATCAGAACGCGCAGTTCGTACATTTGCGAAGCCGTCAGCCCATGTGTGAAAGTAATTACCATATGGAATTGAATATGGTCCTGTTTGGACGCAAACAACCGGACATGACCTACGAAAATGCCACATCCTTGCCCCATTAGCCAAACTGTCAAAAACCGCCTTCTATTGCAACCAGATTCTGTTAAATGTCTACTGATAGATGATGAGTGGCCCCAGCGCACGTAGCGCACGTGACCGAAATACTATTTTCATTCCCTAGTGTTGTTGTGTCCTTCATTCTGAGACACGACGACACTAGGTATGTACCTGTTTTACATCACCCGAATATATTCAATTCTGAGACACGACGACACTAGCCGTCTATTGCTGCTAAGGTGTGACTCCGCTCCCGCTGCACTCAACTAGCTGCAACAGATTCTCCCCTGCGAGAGGCGGCGGTCACACCCTCGATTAAGTCGCAACGCGTGAAGCTGAGATCCAGGCATTAAAGTTTCTTGACGGCGTCCTGAGCTGGCTATAGTTCAAGTTCTATCTGCTACACAAGTTCCGCTTATCAACGCTCATCTTACGACTTCTGGATGCAGCCTTTCTGGGATTTTTCTCGTGAGGACTAGTTCCTGTAAAAATATCTCGACCACCCCATTCTACAAGCAGTCATTCTGCTTCATATCATAGCCTGCGATGATTACTGGGCGCTTTCTCTCTTAAGATCATCCTTATTCGAGGGGCCGAACATACTCCCCTACAGCCGCAACACCGATTTGAGGATTACCACATTGGCGCTAGTTTTTCCTGGCATGCTTGTAATATCTCGCCCATCATGTTCTTTTTTTTGTTCTGCATCGGACCAACTGCGACTGAACGTCATTGGCTTTTCAGGATCAACACAGCTTAGTTATGTGCGGATTACTTACCAGTGATGGTGCCACTTACTAGCATTGGTGGAACTTACCGAGGTTCTGATGTAGTATTTAATCTACTGGCAACTATTCGACACTAGATCCTCATAGATCCCCTCGATTTACTACATCCAGCTGGTTGTTACTGCGTATCGAATTGACCAGCCACCGGCTCATGGCACATTCTAATCTACCAATCCCTACAGCTCCGGTGTTACCGCTGAGCCCTGTGGAACTCACTCTTGACACATCGAATCTCGTCTTAACCACGCTGAGTAACGCGGCAAGGATGACACACGTCTCAGTCCTGCAGGGTATTGCCGCATTAGCATTAAACATTGTTGAGATTGCCCAGGTTCGTCAGGGCACAATGCTTTTTGGTCGACGACTAATTCTCGCCCATAGAACGCAAGAAGCAATAAGAATGCTTTACAGCGGCTCGCAAGTGATACGTGTGCCCTTGTCTACGTTGTCGCTAGATATGGATACAAAGTGGAAGCTACTGGTGCAAATGTAACATCAGAATATTTAGAATACATGAAAGAGTTATCTGAGTAAGTGTGTAGCTTTACATTTTTCTTCGCCTCAACTAAAGACGTTTAGAACCTTGCAAGAAACTCACAAAGTCACCAAGGCTCAAGTGTCAAAGAACAAGTTTCTACGCATAGTTCAGTCGAAATCAGACGCTGGAGTGATACAAGAATATCGCGATTCCTTAGATGTGTTTGGTGTACCCGGCTTCACGGCACCCCCGGAGATATCCGTGATTACCCAGGATCGTAGTTCCATATCGAAGGGCACCACGTTGAAGGTGATATGACAAAGGTCTCGTGCCAGACGAGGAACTCCTTCAGTTCCGGGCTTGCTCCCGCCAGGCCTAGGGTCCACGGGGTTTCGAAATCTTTCCTTCAGCTTGGCCTGTTCTTCCATATTGCCTTAGCAATGTCCAAATTGTTCTCCACAATTGCGAGGTTTTAACCCCGGTTTATCGCAACTTGGGCGGTATGCAGACTGCAGGGACGCGCGGTGTACACGCGTCCATGGGACACTGACTCGTGTCTTGGTTAACCACTCTCAGCGAAGCGAATGGGCGTCTGTTAGCTTCCCCATGGGTGCTATTCCCTTGGGCCACGAAGAGGCCAGACGCCGGACCATCATGAGGAAGATGATGGTCCTTATCCAAGGGGATCCGATCAACTTCTAGGATCTTACTTTTGAGATGTGTCTTGTTTAAGCACAAGTATTTGTGTCCTAGGGAATGTTTAAAGCTAGTATGAGCAATAAATAAAACTTCTTACAGATTTTTAAACCTGCGAAAGTGATGTTGTTCCGTTTCCCTTGCGCTTTTTTTCTTTTATCCTCCGAAATGCCAGGATTGACAACGCTCACCGTAGAACTTCTTTCGGGCGTGATTAACTTCAGTAAAGGACAAACTCAAGTGTCACCAAAGATTTAGTCCCTGTTACGAGATAAAAACCAACATGACAGAATCCAAAATACATCCAGTTCTCTCACGCTGACATGTCAACGTTTGCCAGGGTTGGCCAATAAGAGAATCGGTAGCTTTGACCAAGGCGCGCCGACTCTCATTTAATAAGGATCCAAGATAGACGAAAACCAGACTGATCTATGTCAGGATACAGACGAACTTGCCCTGTACTCACTATTCATATCCTGCATTGAAGGTTGCAGCAAAGCTCACCTTAGGGAAAGGACTGTACAAAAAGCCGGTTGGTCAACGCCTCTTCAGGGCGCTATCAGGAAACCACAGACACATTCGGCTGTTTTTCGAGTTTCCAGTTAGAATGACGCTCTTGTATTTGATTTCCTGACTGATCGCTAGTATGTCTTTGTGAAGACGAGACGTAGGATTCCTTCGTCGTTGCATTCAAATTGACGAACTTGGAAACGGAAACCGCTATCAGCCTCCGCATTATCAAGGTGGACCACACAGAAGCGTACTTTTCCCTGTGGACTCTTCACGAAAACGACCAGGTAATTGTCATGTAATATATTGTGCGCCAAGGTTGTTGCGCTGGAGTAGTTACTAGTCCCACGCTAACAGCAGCAAAAGAAAGGTGGAAGTAGAATCGTTCAGTTGTAAGTCGGTCCCCTGTGCTGGAAGCACTGTAAAAATGACTACGACGGGCTGTGATAATTTGAGAGCCTGATGCAAAGTTAAATGTTAGCATAATTGGTACACAAGTGACCTTACCTTTTTACCCTCTGATGCGTCCAAGTACATAAACGCCCTGCGCGTTGGGCATTGACATGGTCGCCGAGCCGGACACTCAATAGATCAAACGAAAAGTCATGCACAAAAGTAAGCCTTTTCAACGCTTGAGTAGAGTGATTTGAGAAATCTTCTGGTTATCAACCAGTACAGCATCCAGCCTCGTCTCGCTACGGCTGACTGGAGGCCAGAGAAATGGGGGCGTTATGTGGGTATCGTATGAGTTGTAGGGATGAGCACACAGTAAAGAGTTTGATCCGGAGAAACCTGAGCAAATGGCAAGCTTAAACGTTGACATATCCGAATTCCGATACAAGTGTTGTCCTCTGTCGTCGTCCAACCTTCGATGAGCGACCAATTGCAATTGCGTGAATTCGGCGAACAAAAATCCTTGTCTTCCAGTCACTTATTCAACATTCTCGCCTTCATTCACCCGCTCCTCCAGTGTCACTTGCTGATTCATCTCCGCAATGACTACCTAGTCTTGAACAACCTGAAGAAACTGCCAGTTGGACTTTGATCCTGGTATGGAAAGGGAACGATCATTGATGCCATTTAATGGAGTACTTGGTATGTTGGCTTCATATTCCATCGTCGTTCTAAGCGAACCTGCCAATTTTCACTAGACCTTGATCGTCCTACTTTTGGTCTGAGCTGCCCAAGGCTAACTCGAAACCTTTTGCAAACTTCTCTATTCGATGTTCGACTTCCTACTTCCTGCTTCCTGCATTGCTCCTCATCCCTCCCTTATACATTGCCATCCCGGTCCATCGAAGACCTTGATACAATAGACCAGACTCAATCAGTGTAGTTGGCAAGGTTTCGAGCCACTCCGACATTCTTCTTGCATCTACACGGCACACGCACTAGACATTTTCGGTTGACCAATTGTCCAAACTCGTCCAGAGAAAGCTTACGTAATGTCGACCGAACCTAAGGTTATTTTCCTTTTCGTCCGTTTTTAAGCCATTCAACGACCTCTTGTGCACTTTAGAAAGCAGGCTATACAACGTCTCCTACTTTCTGAAGCCTGGATACGTCTCTGGCCTCCGTCGTTCGTGCCTTCAGACTTGATGTTGTCGGCTAGGTGTATGTCGATCTGCAGGACCTCCCTTGTCCTTGATAACCTCCATACCATCGCTCCTACTTGGTGTCGGCACTGGCCTTGATGCTTGGTCCTCGCCATCCCAGCCTCGTTACCCTACCAACATAACACCGTACTTGACCTCGGCCAGACTATCTGACCCTACCACGCGAGATCGAGTATTGTTCCTGGTCTTTAAATGCCTGCCCCACCTCCAGTGTAATTTTTGGGATGGGCAGGGGGAAATACAGTGTCGCTTGAGAATGAGTATAACTCGAGCAGAGTAAGTCTCATTCTGTCCTTAACGTTCCTTTGTACTGGTGTGCTAATATGCACGAAAAGGCTCTAAACAGCTTCTCAGTCTGCGAGACCTTCATTATCGGCGCATATTCCCTCTTCACACATGTTCGACTCAGACCGTTGGCATTCGATAGCACTTCAAGGAGCTCTATCTCAACCGTTAGGGACTCGGCTTATCTCTTTCTCTGCATCTTCAACATCATATCTTACACCGCGCTTGACTTGTCTTCGAATCCTAAATGTCCGCGACCATGTCATGTCGACACGTGGTTGTGCATGTCCCACCTCTTCATCCGATCATCAGGTAATAATATCTTTCGGAAGCCTCAGGGGCTCGTGGGATCTCCTCGTGTGCGCAAACCAAACTTTGTGTTGAACCTCATACAGTATGCCAAAATGCCGTCGCATTTTCTGTGAATTCCGAGGTGTCTCAGGACGCGGTTACTCGAGGCCGTTCTCCGCAACAAGAGGATGGGTGGAAAAGGATGAGACAGGCGAAGAAGGGACCAGCCTGTGATTTCGTACTAAGGAAGGTCAGCGCCTGATTCAACATTGCATACCGACTGAAACCTGTTTGAGCAGATCTGATGTTCATGGATTCATTTGGCGGCCTCTCACCCACACTCGTGCATAAATTTGTAGTTTCTTTGCTGTCTTGCTCTTGCTCTTCCCTGTATTATCGATAACGCGTTTGGCATAGATCACCTTGCTATAGGTTTATGGCTCTCCAATGTGTATAACTCATTGTAAGGGTTTCAATGAGTTGTATGAGTGTTTCAGTCTCCAACGAGTGTGGGAAGGGTTCCATCACTAGGGAATCGGAAGATTATACGTGAGTTGTGCTTATAGTCTACCTGATGAGTACTTTTATACCCAATTAGACAATTCATAACTTCCCTTTGCATGCCTTCATCTTCCTGACACGTCGATATCAAACTATGCTTAGAAAAGCGTTGTGCGTGAGGAAGGTCGAACAATTCTAAAATGAGTTTACCTGCATCTACAGCGCCTCTACCTCTCTGTTCCTGTAAGGATTGCATCACAGATAGTATTTGTGTTATACTGTGAGGTCCTGTCCCGCATGCATCAGTTCTTTGATGGTGACTTACCCTTGTCGTCCCTTATACAGTCAGCCCTCTCCCATTCGAGCTATCGGTCTGCAAGGTTACTGTATCATTGGCTGGCTGCGATAAGATACACAACGTAGAATCAATCATTTACTACTTCTTTGCTTGAGACACTGGTGTTTCTGCTACATGTTTCAATGATGTTTTTAACCATCCCTTCAAGTTTTTCAACTTCTCCTTCCACGATTTACCAGTGGAATAATTTCCATTCGGAGGTGGTTCTGGATGTAGAAAACTCACTTAACCAAAGTCACAAAGTAATTTTAGTGGCTACCCTTGTATAAATACACTATATAACTCACCTATATTCTCGTTGACTATAAATGGCTCAACTCGTCCTTTAATGGCTTCCTTAATACATATTTCAAGTGTTGAATGGTATTCAGGAGGTATAAACAGCTTCTTTGGTTTAAATTCTTTTGAGCCACCTGCAGACCCAAAGGAAAAAGTGTGCTTTGCATCCTGATAAGAATTATCAAATGCTGTGACAGTTCTCTGTAAGAGTGGCTGAAGTCTTGTTTCCATTAAGGCACATTGGATAAAGTTCAGGTTTGCAGGAAGTTTGTAATTGTGCTGTTTGCTTTTTGGTTCAAAGGACCAGAAGATCAATACTTCAACCTTGAGAAGGGGCAGGGCAAATGTACCCTTACTGTACTCAAGGAGAAATGTTGGCTTTTCTTCAAAATCTTTGTTGCTAACAGGACTGGAGTCTGGGTTATGGGCATACATCCATTTTATTCCTCTGCTGTATTCTTCATTTTCATGGGAATGCTCAACCTGTGAAATTGCTTTGATATTCCATTGCTGCTGAGCTTCTTCCATGCCACTAGAAGAGGTAAAGCTGCCAGCCATTTGCACACCAGGACTTGTGGAAACATTAATGGAGCCATTCACAGTTTTCTTTTGTTCTCTTTTAGTGATTCTCTCCGCTTCCTTTCCAGCTTTGGGTGAATAAGCAGCAACTCTTGTGCAACAAGAAGTATGCAGAGAAGTCCAAATTTCAGCTTGGCAAAAGTGTAGACCATAGTTGTTTGTTGATGCTGTGATATAAAGCTTGCTTAGCTTTACTTCCAGTGTGGGATTTCCTTCCTGATCTATAGTTTTTTCATTGTAGACCTAGAATTCCATAAACTTTGTCACTAGGCACACATTGCAATAACAAGGTACTTACCACATCAACTGTACAATCAATCCAAAAAGCTTCTTTATTATCATCACTCTGCATGGTAGATTGAAGTGGAATTGAGACTGATTTGTCATCTTTGTCACTTGTTCTATTTCTGTCACTAACACCTGCTCCACCTTCACCTTCACCTCTACTTCCACTTCCACCTCTACTTCTGCCTCCACCTCCACCTCCATTTCCACCTCCACCTCCACCTCCACCTCCACTTCCACCTCCACCTCCACCTCCACCTCCACTTCCTTTACCATCACTGCCTTCAGTTCTGTTGTTTTCTTGTTTTATATTCTTGTTTGTGTTTTGATCATTATATGAACTATTATTTCCACTTGTAACTCTACTTCCAGAACTAGTATTATAATTGCCTCCACTTGTATCTTCAGATTTTCCAACATTATTTTTATCACTTTTATTCACTGATTTTTCACTATTTTTATCCACACCTATGTCAATTATTGCTTTAGTTCCTTCAAAGGAGGAGGATAAGACTTCTTCAGAGATAATAATTTTAACTACAAACTTGAAATTTACTACTTGTTGTAACTTGTCCTGTAACTTGTTCTGCATCACATTGGAAATTGCAACTGTTAAAATAATATATATTTCCTCTTCTTGTTCATGAAGATCAAATGTGTCAAGGTTGAATCCAGAATGAAGTGAATAAGTGCCAATATAGCCTGAGTTTACAAGAATTTGATGAAACTCAAATCTACGTGAGCTGTACCATGGTCTACCTGATGAGTACTTTGTACACAATTTGGCAATGCAAACTTTTATTTCCATGCCTTCATCTTCCTAACACACTAACATCAATCTAGGCTTCAGAAAAGCTATCGTGCATAAGGTCGAACAATTTGAGAGCTAGTTTACCTGCATCTACAGCATCTTTACCTCTGCTCCTATAAAGCTTTCATGTCTTTTCTCCTCTGTATATCAGTTTTACTTACCATGTGGTCAATCAGTCAAAATCGGTTGAGAAAGCCAGTACAAGCATGATATTCATTCATAATGAAAAAAAATCATACAATGTACATAGAACAAATCATTTATCAATCATTTCTCCTATAGAGTTAACAAGTTAACAATATCCCTGTCCTATTTCTTGAAAGTTCCCCATATTGATTTCAATTTGTCCTTGAAAGAACTGTTTGTAGAATCATTGTCATTTTTAGCTCCATGTGTAGGATGGCTTGTTGTAACTGGGCCATCCTCTGAAGAAGGTGAAGTTGAAGTACCCTGTGGACAAGTTGGTGTGCCTTGAAGAGAGAGTTGAACATCGCCTTTCAACAAAAGTGACAAAGCATTTTTGTAAGCAGTCTTATACTTCTATATAACGTACAATAAAACTCACCTGAATACTTGTCTGATTGTTCTATTTGTCCTTTAACTGCTTCTTTGATATAAATTTTGAGCTTTGAATTGGATGTTTGTAGTTGATATGATGGAAATTCTTTATAGCTATCTGCAAACCCAAACTCCTTTGAAAAAGTGTTCCTTGAAAGACCACTTTTTTTGAATGCTTTGACTGCACTTGACAGGGGCTGAAGGTCCACTTCTAGTGAAACACATTGAAGAAAATTGAAGTTTGCAGGACATTTCCATTTGAATCCTCTGCTCATTGGTTTAGCTGACCAAAAAACAATGATTTCAGCCTTGAGAACAGGCAAGTGGAAATTGCCCTTATCATATCCAAGGAGGAGTGTTGGCCTTGCTATGATTTCTTCTCGATGAATAGGATTACACTCTGAGTTGTGGATATACTTCCATCGTACAATCCTACTGTAATGTTTATCATTGAGCTCTTCATCTTCAAATGCTCCAATTTCCCATAAATTCTGGATTTGTTTTGTGTGTTTAGTTGAGCCATTTTCAATGCCTATCTCTCCACCAGGACTTGCTGAAACTTGTATAGAGGCATGCCAAGCTGTATTTTTTTCTTGTTTCACTGTAACTTGCTCTACTGAACATACAGCTTTGGGTGAGAAATCATCTATACTTGTGTCACAAGAACAAGGCAGAGAAGCCTCAATTTTAACCTGGAAGAGATCCAAAGTATAGTTCTTTGTTAATCCAGTCATATAGAGCTGAACAAGTCCTACTTCCAGTGCAGGATTATTCTCCCAATTTTCAATTCCTTCATTATGTGCCTACAATGTCATCAATTTACTTATCAAAGCACAAGTAATAATAAAGAATTACCCACCACAGCATCAACAGTGCATTTAATTAAAAATGACTCCTTTCCATCATTACTATAGATGGTAGAAGTAAGTGGAATTCTGACTTTTTTGCCATTTATTCCACTTTTATCACTACCACTACTACTATAACCACTATTATCATCATTGCCACCATTACCACTCTCATCATTACCACCATTACCACCATCATCACCATCACCATCACTACCATTATCACCACCACCACCACCACCTTCTCTACTATTATTACCCTTGCCTTTGCTATCACTTTTATCTGTATTCTTATGCATATTTTCTCCACTAAATGTACTATTATCTTTACTTGTGCCTCCACTTCCAGAACTATCTCCACTTCCACCTTCAAATTGTTTACTGCTATCTTCCAATGTAATGCTAGAGCTTTCTACACTCATATGAATTTTTTCCCTAGTTTCTTCCAAGCAGGATGAGGCTTCAGCAGCAACAATAATTTCAACTGTAAACTCAGATCCTACTTCTTGTTGTAATAAGGCTTGCAGTCCACTGAAAAGTTCAAAGCTTGCATAAAGAATAACATATATTTTTTGTTCTGGTTCATGAAAATGGACTGTATCAGAATTGAATCCAGAATGAAGTGAATAAGTGCCAATATAACCTGAGTTTACAAGAACTTGATGAAACTCATTTGCATGTTGTTCAATATATGCTTGTGCAATAGAAGGAGTCAAGTATTTGCTGGAAATGCTTGGCTGAAAGTCTAAAGCACTTGATGTTTCTGAAATAACTGCTGACTGGTTCAAGTTAAATGGAGCTTGAGCCTGTTTCTGATTAATATTAGCTGGAATATTTGCTAAAGAAGGATGTACATCAGGCATTTCAAAATGCAAATCCTGAGCAAATGACATTTTTGGTACAACTGCAGGCTGATTTAATTCTGGCACATCTTCAAACCATTTCTCATGATGAATATTAACTTGATTTCCCAAGTTTGTTAAATGACTGCTTTTAAAAGGCACTTCCTGCTTAAGTTTTTCTGCCTCTGCTATTTTTCCTGCTTTTTCAGAAGATGTAGCAAGATTAGACATTGCTTGAACAGTATCTGGATGGCTGCTTCCAATGGCTTTTTTTCTGAGTTTAAGCACTGTTTCATAAAGTTTCTCTGCCTCTGCTATTTTTCCTGCTCTTTTAAGAGTTGTAGCAAGATTAAACAATGCTTGAATAGTATCTGGATGGCTGCTCCCAAAGGCTTCTCTTCTTATTTCAAGCACTTTTCGATAAAGTTTCTCCGCCTCTGCTATTTTTCCTGCTCTTCCAAAAATTGTAGCAAGATTAGACATTGCTTGAACATTATTTGGATGTTTGCTCCCAAGGACTTCTTCATTAATTTTGAGTACTTCTTGAACAAGCTCCTCTGCCTCTGCTATTTTTCCTGCTCTTTCAAGAGTTGTAGCAAGATTAAATAATGCTTGAATAGTATCTGGATGGCTGCTCCCAAAGGCTTCTCTTCTGATTTCAAGCACTTCTTGATAAAGTTTCTCTGCCTCTGCTATTTTTCCTGCTATTCCAAAAGTTGTAGCAAGATTAAACATTGCTTGAACAGTATCTGGATGGTTGTTCCCAAATATTTCTTTTCCAATTCTGAGTACTTCTTGGTCAAGCTCCTCTGCCTCTATTATTTTTCCTGTTATTCCAAGAGTTTTAGCAAGATTAGACATTGCTTGAACAGTATATAGACGACTGCTCCCAAAGGCTTCTCTTCTGATTTCAAGCACTTCTTGATAAAGTTTCTCTGCCTCTGCTATTTTTCCTGCTTTTTTAAAAGTTGTAGCAAGATTAGACATTGCTTGAATAGTAGCTGGATGACTGCTTCCAAAGACTTTTTTTCTGATTTCAAGCACTTCTTGATAAAGTTTCTCTGCCTCTGCTATTTTTCCTGCCATTTCAAAAGTTGTAGCAAGATTAGACATTGCTTCAATAGTATCTGAATGGCTGTTCCCAAGGTTTTTTTTTCTAATTTCAAGCACTTCTTGAAGAAGTTTCTCTACCTCTGCTAAATTTTCTGCTTTTTCAAGCATTTCAAGAGTTATTTTTTTAGGACATGTATATAAAACCATTATGAGACTATCAAATTTCTTTGCAACTTCAACTTTATGCAAATAGAGAAGAATATCTCTTTCAATTTCTCCTAATCTATTCCAATCATCAAAAGCCCTCTTCTGAAGCATTAGATCCAGATTCAATCTGTAAAACAGATTAGGCATTTGCACAAAATGCTTTTCCAGGCTCTTAGCTACCACTTCACAATTATAAATTATCTGCTGAGATAGTTCCAATATTTTTTGGCCAAAAAAATCAATAGACTTCAAAGGAATATTTTCTGAAAGACCTGCTCCTATATTCACCAAACATGCTATTGGTTGAGAAAGACCAAAAATATTTACAGCCTCTTTCAAAGCAAGATTGGATGGATTGCTGCAATAAAGGCCTGAACCAACAAAAGTTTCATGAATGCCATCAAGACTGATAGGCTTGAAAAGAGCAGGAGTAGCAGTGGTAGCACGAGCAGCTTCCACTACTGTCCAATTAATATTTTGATTGGATCCTTCCTTATATGTTTTGAAAATCCAAGGTGTTCTATCACCAGAAGTAACAGCCACAACAAAACTTTGTAATAATATTGTTAGCTGAAAAGTAAAAATAACAAAACACTTTAATACCTTTTGCAAAGAGAGTCATCCTCTTGCATCAGAACATCCTTTGGAAATCCAGCATATTGTACAATATCTCTCATACTAGACTCAAAGACAGTTGCCTTGAACTTTCCACTCTGAAAGCTCCATTTCTTGCCATCAGAGTAGACCTGCTGGCTGAACCAGATATACTTCTCAATAGCCAGGTCAATAGGCATACGAAGGCGACCAAGCATCAACGCAATTATTCTGATATGGCATTTTTGAATATTGAATGTTGTAGTGATGCTTGGTCACATACCCTCCTGTTCCAGCTCCACCGATGATATCAAAATATTCACAAGGCTTAGGCATAATTTCAGTGTTCTCCAGGCGCATAAGACGAAGCATGATTTCTCGAATGATCAAGAGCTCAGACAGGCCACGTATACCGCCGTCATCTGGACAATCATTCCCCATAACATCAGAAATCGTTACTTGCAGTCAAAAGAGCCTACCTAAGGATAAAATCCTCAAACCACGTTGTTTTTGATCTGTGTTGATGTTCTGCATCGAGGCGTGCGTCGTTGAACTTGAAGACATGATGGGGTGAAGGAAAGAGAGGATTCGATCACTTCCATTGATTGTAACAAAGAGCTGTTCACACGCATGGGCCTCCCACTCCAACATGTGATGTGAAAAACAGTGTTTTATTGGAATAAACCCAGACCGATTCCTACATACGATAATGTCCAAACATCCTCTTCCATATGTCTGCATCGCTAGCGATGTAAGTGCACAGTAATACATAAGAGAAACCTAACCTATTTAAGCATATCTGTACGGTTGGAACGACTTTCGAATGAAACAGGATATCTCTAGCTGAAAATGAACTCGGTCTAAACGGATTGTTGCTACTACACGATCGTTACTCAATTGCTGTGATCAATATGCTTGAAGGTACAATGGGAGGATGATGGAGGTTATGAATTGCTGCTGAGTGACAGCGGCCCTTTCCAGCAACAGTGATTGGAGATGGTGTCTGGATTTCTGCTCCTGGAAATTCTGTGCATCTTCCAGCAGGTAACTCTCCTATGTTGCATTGTAGAAGGGATTCCCAGTTCGAAGATTATCTTGACAGTTTTCCAGGAAGACAAAAAGCACACGGGAAAGGCATTCGGACGTGCCGAGGTATCCTCTAGGATGATCGATTCCAGCGAAGAGAGCTGAAAAGTCATCCAAAGAACTTGCTGAAGCTCGATAGGTATGCGTGTGTTGACGATGGTCATTTTGATTGCCCTGGCTTTAGAAACATCCGCAAGGTCTCAAGAGTGTTGGACTACCTGCGGGTAAAGAATAATCATCTGTGTAATTGGATGGAGCGCTTGGTATGTAGGCTTCATAATCCTCCGTTGCTCTAAGAGAACTCCTACCAATTCCGCCAGACCTTGATCGTCCTATGGTTCGTCTAAGCTACCATCGAAACCTCTGGCAAACTTCTATATTATTCGACGTTCGACTTCCTTGTTCCTGCTCCTCACCCCTCCTTTATACATCGCCATACCAGCTTGTCACGCCCATCGAAGACCTTGATACAATAGACCGGACTAATCAGGGTCGTTGGCAACGTTTCGAGCCACTCCGATATCCTTTCTGCATTTATACAGGCACATGCACCTTCATAGCCATCTGTCCAAATCCGAATTACGATAGAAAGCTTACGTAATGTCGACCTAGGCTAAGGTTATTTTCCTTTTTCCTCCGTCTTTACGCCATTCAACGACCTCTTCTGCACTTTAGAAAGCAGGTCATACATCGTCTCCTACTTTTTGAACCCTGGATGCGTCTCTGGCCTACGTCGTTCGTCCCTTCAGACTCGATGTTGTCGGCTAGGCGTATGTCGATCTGCAGGACCTCCCTTGTCCTTGATAACCTCCATACTATCGCTCCTACTTAGTGTCGGCACTGGCCTTGATGCTTGATCCTCGCCGCCCAACTTTATTACCCTGCCAACATGACGCCATACTTCGTCTGCGGCCATCATCATTATCAACGACTCCCTTAGCCTCATTATCTTACCACGCGAGATGAAGCAATGTTCCAGGTCTCGAGATGTCGGCCCCTCCTCCAGTATAATCTGTGGATAGGCAGGGGGAGATACAGTGTCACTTGAGAATGAGCTTCTTAACGAGAGCAGGGTAAGTCTTATTCTGTTTCTTTCTGATGTGCCAATGTACATGAGAAGGCTGTCAACAACTTTCAAGTCCCCAGGGTCTACATTATCGGCACACATTGGCCCCTCCACATATGGTCGACTCACACAGTTGGCGTCATTCCATGACCACCAATCGCACTTCAAATTTTTCACGTTGACAACACCGTACTTATCCGTAATTGCCGGCAAGCAGGTCCTTATCCACTCGTCAGTTTATCGGGCTCCATCCAGATCACCCGGCTCATTTATGGCCTCGTTCTTCATTGATACCAATATAAGTTGCCTCGATCGATACTATTGGTTTTCACAAGGCCAACGGAGAGTTTCGAAGCAGTACCTGTGTGGTATCCTATCGTATCTGTAAGGTCTTATACGGTGAGAATCGCCTGTACCTTCGGCTGATACCATCTCTGTTTGCCGCTGCCCCATGGGAATGAAGATGGAGAGAAAATGTCTAATACTTCTGGTCACTTTGCTTCTGGTCGCTGAGCATACCGATCACTATGCCGTTCTATAGGTCTGTTGCACATAACGCTGAGATCCGGCGGAACCAGACAGATGGAAACGAACTCTCCCACGGATACTGCCTTACCAAACACCAAGGCAGGATCAGAACGCGCAGTTCGTACATTTGTGAAGCCTTCAGCCCATGTGTGAAAGTAATTACTATATGGAATATGGTCCTGGTTGGAAGCAAACAACTGGACATGACGGAGTGAGTTCCCCATCGTCTATCTATTGTTATCTCTCTCGCTTGACACCTTGACTTCCACAGCCTTGCCACATTAGTCAAACTGTCGAACACCTTGCGAGGGGTGGCGGCTACGCCCTCGATCAGACCACAACGCTTGAAGCATCCAGGCGTTAAAGTTTCTTGACGGCGTCCTGAGCTGGCTATAGTTCAAGTTCTATCTGCTACAGAAGTTCCGCTTATCAACGCTCATCTTACGACTTCTGGATGCAGCCTTTCTGGGATTTTTCTCGTGAGGACTAGTTCCTGTAAAAATATCTCGACCACCCCATTCTACAAGCAGTCATTCTGCTTCATATCATAGCCTGCGATGATTACTGGGCGGTTTCTCTCTTAAGATCATCCTTATTCGAGGGGCCGAACATACTCCCCTACAGCCGCAAAACCGATTTGAGGATCTCCAGCTAATATCATCGCTCATCATGTCGTTTTTCGATTCTGCACTGTAGAGATGAACCAACACAATGCGATAGCCCGAGTAGACAGACGGTCATGTGATATGAGGAAGAAATCACAAACAGGAGAGAGCGCGAGTCTACTTGTTTGGACTGGATAAATAAGGAAATATGGACGAAAGGTAATTCGGTAGGAACGCTATTAACAGTCATGTCCTGCGACATTTTCTTCGTGATTACTGGTAGTGGAACTTACCGAAGTTCTGTCGTAGTATTTAATCATTCGACTGGCAACCATTCGACAATAGATCCTAATAGATCCCCTCGACAACCCCTCGATTGACTACATCAAGCTTGTGGTTTTCTAAGTTACTACGTACCAGCCACCAGATCATGGCCCATTCCAATCTGCGAATCCCTATAACCTCGGTGTTACCGCCGAGCCCTGTGGAACTCACTCTTGACACATCGAATCTCGTCTTAACCACGCTGAGTAACGCGGCAAGGATGACACACGTCTCAGTCCTGCAGGGTATTGCCGCACTAGCATTAAACATTGTTGAGATTGCCCAGGTTCGTCAGGGCACAATGCTTTTTGGTTGACGACTAATTCTCGCCCATAGAACGCAAGAAGCAATAAGAATGCTTTCCAGCGACTCGCAAGTGATACGTGTGCCCTTGTGTACATTGTCACTCACTATGGATACAAAGTGGAACCTAATGGTGCGAATATAACATCGGAATATTTGGAATACATGAAAGAGTTATCTGAGTAAGTGTGTGTAGCTTCACATTTCTCTTCGTCTTCACTAAAGACATTTAGAACATTGCAAGAAATTCACAAAGTCACCAAGGCTCAAGTGTCAAAGAACAAGTTTCCATGCATAGTCCAGTCGAAATCAGACGCTGGAGTGATACAAGAATATCGCGATCGTTTGAGGCAATCCTTAGATGTATTTGGTGTAAGCATTTTTGACTCCCTCTGCGATATCTTTGTCTCACAACAAGGATTCCAAGCTAAAATCCAGCATTTCGATCCATGAGTCGCTTGCATCGATTTCAGAACGCCTTGACCTATTTG
>QGOA01005199.1:702-12218 GCA_003313075.1 Termitomyces sp. MG16
TGACCCCACAGGACACGCCCCGCCATCACGACCGCCGACACCGCCATCACGCGCATCAAGGACCGCCATCAGCTGCCACCAGCCCCGATCAACGATCAGATCACGCAACTCGTTCCTGGCCATCATGCATCACACATCACGGCTCCATCCGCGCCAATTGATCGCGCGCCCCACACGCGCGATCCCAGTATGCAGCCCCTGCCGCTACTCAATGACCCCCGGAACCCATCCCAGACATCCCGGAACCCCGAGACCCGGCCCCGTAGTACTTATAGCGTAGCTCCCTGTTGTATTCGCTAGTCTTGATATTACATACATTGCTTTACCTGGATTGTTGCGTGCCCTCTGCTTGACTGGTACGCATTTGACTGGCACGCTTTGACTGGCACGCTTGAATACTCGCGTGCTCTAAGACTGGTACGCACTTCGCGACTTTAACTTACTAACTCGGTCTTGTCTTAGAACCTCCGGTTCACGACTCGACCCCCACCCGAAACCCCCAGCTACCCACCCCCAAAAACCTCCGGACTAAGTTCCCCCTCCCGGGATTTCCCTGTCCACGTCTTGAACCCCAGAGTCCTAGCCCCGGAGTTCCAGACACCCGAGTATCCGTGGGTCAAGTCCGCATTGTAAGGGCGATCGCTTTCCCGGAAAGCCCCTGACTCAGCGGAACCTGACAGATACTACCGTTATTGATACCAGCATCCCGGCTGGTGTCCAAGTACTGGGCGCCAAGAAGAAGGTTACTGTTGCGCCCTTGGAACATCGCGCATTTCGGGCTAAGATTGGCGTGGTAAGTACTGGTTTGCCCATTGGTAGGTTGCTGCTGTCGTTGACTTCTTTCTTAGTGTGACAAGTGTTGGTCTGAGAACGATCCTGAGGGCTGCTGGTTCCCTACCGCCTCTCTGCCTTGCTATCGGTGCGATGCGTTGAAACGAGGCTGCGCCTTCAACAGGATTTGTACTTGTGAACGTGGTAGGGACACCATCATGCAAAGGAACTATGAGTGCATGGTGTTGGTTCGTAACGCCTGGGAATTTGTGTTGCAGCAACGTGATCTGGTGGCTACCCACCAGCCCACAGTGATCAGCGCGGCCAGCCTGGCGCTGCCAACTACCCAGGATGGTACCACCGTGGTGGCTCCTTTTGCTCGCTCTCCTCGTCGTCCCGTTTCTTTGAAACGTAAGCCTGTTGCTGCATCTCCTGGCAAGAGTCCTGGTAAGCGCCGTGAGCTAGCACCTGCTACGCCTGTGGTTTTGTCTTTGACTGAGTCATCTACGGATGAGGGGGAAGGCACTGAGAGGGATGCCGAGGGAGAGGATGATGATGAAGCTGAGCCCGTCGTTGATGCCAATGAGCTGTTGGCGGTACGCGCTCTCCTGCTTTGCCTTACTCCCCCTATCGCCGCTAACCCTCGTCAGAGTGGCCCCAGTGGTAACCAGTACGCGTTCTCCTATCCTCTTCTTCTTGCGTGCTAACTTTTTGACTGGTTGGTCTCCTACTCCTGTTCCCGCCGTAGTGGCCATCCCTGCTGCTGAAGATGTCGTTACGTCTGTCACTGGCGCCACCCCTGCCCCTGAGCTGGTTGTGGCTAGCGACACTCCTATTGCTCTTCCTATTACTCTGTCCCTTACTCCTCCCCACAGCTTCTCCTCTTTCCCTAGTAGTCGCAAAACTTCTACAGCGCCAGAGTCCGAAGGAACTTTGGTACCTCAGGGTGAGTGTCGTCGCCGCTGGATGTACCTGCCTTCCTATGGTATCCACCTATCTTCTGCCAGACCTATGTCTCCCGGCGACGAGCATCATGAATGGACACCTCATGCGCCTGTAACTGTTCAGGTATGCCCCTCCCTTATTTGCTTCTTTTCTCCTCTTTTCTGATTTCTCGCTAAGTTTGATCCCTTTTGGATGCCCCCTCCTGCCATGCGAGTTTCTGGCGACGCCTTCCCTTGGCTCGGGGACGAGTTCTCCTATCCCGTTACTCCCCTCCGTCCCTCTGCCGACCTTTGCCAGCAACTTTGCCATATTGAGGATGCGACCGAAGTCGCTGGTCACGAACTTGCCAACCTGCGTCCTTGTGTTTCCACCTTAGCGCGCTGCAAGCGCCTCCTGCTCAAGCTCCATGACGATATTACTGATGCGCTTGAGTGGCAAGCGAGTAACGTGATTCAGGATGGGGACTTGCTTCCTTTGGGTGATCCCGCCCTTTCCGAGTATGATCCGTAGTCGCCAGCCCGTAGCGCTTTGAACTTTGTTGGACTTTGTTAGTTTTGATATGTACTATGTTGCTTGTGATACTAAAATTAAATGCTCCCCCTTGTTCCAAAATCGTCAGTTTGTAAGTGATCAAAAGAAAAATAAGTAAAAGGGGAAAACACTCAGTAGATCATCATAGCGCAAAAACCCCTTTGCCAGCGTGGCCCAATAGCCATTATCGTGCCGGCCTAGAAAGAAAAGGGTATCGTCTGTAAATAATAAGTGGATCCATGCAAGAAGTTTAGTCTATAAAGTAATAGAGTGCCAGTGATCACTTTTGTGGCTATTCGGTGATGGTGATCACAAGCGCTAGGTCTAGAATGTCGATTTCCTTTTTGCACGGTCCAACAATGAGTCAAGCGCCTCTTATTGGCTAGTATCTTTGCCAGGGTCCTCGTTCCTTGTGAAACGTCCTCCCACGCTGTCTCTCATCGAAACGCTAGCCATGTCCTATAAATTGCATATGCATCACCTGGATCTCATCAGTCTTTGCGATGGCCAGCCCGACCGGCCTGGTGTGGACTCCCAACTGTGATCAAGCCCATGTAATGATGGATCCCCCTACTTTCCTGGAGCGCGTTACCTCTTTTCTTCACTACTACCCTGCTGGAGGGCGTGCCAGAGTTGGACGACAGCGTCCTCAAATTAGGTTGTCGCTGCCAATTGCTGTGTGCGGCCTGTGAGATCTGGTCAGACAGCAAACATCTGATGCAATTTGGTATGGAGAAGTCCTTCAGTCGCCTTTTTCAGGTGCGCTATTGCCATTTCTGCTTTCCTTCTTTTCTGATTGTCGCTAAATAAAGCACCTTCCTCCCACCGAGACAAAGGAGCGCCTTGAGTTGCTGCTCGAGGAGAGCCATTACCTGGTCCGTCAGCCCCCTTAACCTCTTATTTCTCTTTTCTTGGCTGACTGTATCCTGCCGACAGACTCCTCGCTCGTCTTCCGGGAGTCGCCTCTTCTGTGGCCCCTCTGAAGGAGGGTGGTCTTCCCCCAGGCGAATCTTACCCAGGCCTCTCCTTGTCACCGGTCCTTGACTTGCTCTCATCTCCCAGGTTGTTTATGTAATGCCATCTTCTCTTCTGCGTAGCGCCACAGGACTGACAGATTTTAGATTTTTGATTCCAAATGTCGTAGTTATATGAATCGTATTGTGTTGTCCCCCCCCTCGTGATAGTTGGGCACGTGTAAGAATTCCTAAGTCCCTGCGACCCTGAAAGTAGCTTGAAGTATTTATGGTTTCTGGCTTCTGGGAACTTATCAGTATCACCACATGTCGGTACCTTTCTCCCTTATTACGAATCCTGCACGTCCCTCACGTCCCGCCATTCTTGGCCGTATTGAGTCTTTAATCTCATGACGCTTGTGTGTCATTATACCATCTTGTCGGCGGCGGCCAATGAGTGGATGATAGAGGGTGAAGCGCCCATAGTTGCAGTAAGCCCCCTTCTTTTGCGTATTGTCAAGGGCTATTACTTAGTCCGCTAGGCTCCCATTTCTCCTTCTTCCTCCTGTTTGAAGTGACTCCTAGAGGAGAGTGGTAAACTGGTTAGTCCTTTCAACCTTTTCTCCCTCCACGTGTCCATTGATCCTTTTTGCTCTGAAGGAGCTCACTTGGCTTCCCTTACCTGCCCTTATCACTGCCGAGGTTTGAAGGGCTACGCTAGCGCGCGCTATCATTCCTTTTTCGCCCCTAGTGCCCGACCTTGGGCCAGATTTGTCCTCTCCTGATTCTTCTACGGCCCCTCTATCCTTCCAGACTTTCCCTCCTGAGTCTCCACCACGCGCTCCGCCTGTGCCTCCCCGTCCTCAAGAACTTCCCCGTGTGCCCCTGTCCAAGCGGCAGGGTCAATTCTTCCAGTCAGCCTTGTAGAGAATCGTAGGCCTGTTCTGAATGTACTTGTAGTGTATTTGTAGCGTTGTTAGTTCTTCCCAATGACATCGAATTATGGCTTTTTGGTCTCTTTCGGTCCCCTTGAGTGCACTATCACGCTTCACTAGAGGTGCTAATGGTTAGCGCCTATCCTTTTGTCCCTATTTATTGCTCGGCGTCGTCATCAGGAGTGGTCTCGTCATCATCCACTAACTCAGTCTCCTCAAGTTCTCATAGTTTAGCCGTGTCAATGTCCAGCGCCGATAAAGGTAATGAAATGTGTTCACGTGCTAAGTAGGGAATGAGTCGGAACACCGCTACTGGTTGATGCAAAACTGAGCCGTCCAATTTGCAGAGTACGTATGCGCCTCCCCTATTGCGGGAAACCACTATTAGGGGTCCCAGATACCGAGGTCGCATCTTTTTGTTATGGGTAACTTCGATCTTGGAGTTGCGCATTAGTACGAGGGCGCCAGTTGTAAAGTTGTAGTCTCGAATCGTGGCGCTATGCTCGCTTTCAAACCATAGCGCAGCTTGTCGTCTAGCCTGAAATACTACCTCATGTAAGCGCTCGAGATCCTCCATGTGTCGTTGTAAGTCTATAGCGCATCTAGCGATCATGCTGGTAGAGGATAGTATTGAGTTCGGTGGTGGCTGTAAGTAAGTTGCTTCCACTATGTCGGCTGGGAGGAGTGGATGGGTGCCTGTTGCTGCGTAGTAGGGTGAACAACCCATCCTTTTTCGTATGGTAACCCGTTCCAACCAGAAGACTGAGTAAGTCGCCTCGCTCCAGCGACTTTTGTCACCATCTACCGCCTTGAATAGCGCCTGTCGTACATCAAAATGAGGCTTTTCTACGATTCCATTGGCGCGTTTATTGTATCCTGAGACTCGTATGTGTTGTATGTTGTATTTCTTGGCAAGATAAGTGAGCGCCTTGACTATTGGCGCTCCATTGTCTGTGACAATCTCGTGAAGGGCTCCCCATCTGCAGATAACGTCCTCAAAGAGCCACTTAGCTATAGCATCTGTATTTTCTCTCTGGAGCATACGGAACTCCGGCCAATGTACCAAGGAACACCTTCCTTGAATGATATACTTGTAGCGCCCTGACTTGGGCATGTGCATGGTGTTGATATATATTTTTCCAAATAACGGCGCTGGAGTCGCTACTGTTGGGGGAATCAGAACCTGATGTGTCTGCTGGATTTGACAGAGATGACAAGTGCGAATATACCACGCAATATCGGCGCTAACTTGCAGCCACCAAAAGCGCTCCAAAAGGTTCGCCCTCGTCGCGTAGAGTCCTTGGTGTCCCAAGTCATCATACATAGCGCGTAGAATCCTAACTCAATTATCCGGTTTAATTACTAGCTTATGGGCGCCATCTCTATTTCATTGCCGAAGTTGGTCTTCCACTATAAAGAAAGTCGTCGCATATCAAATGAAGGTGGCGTATTCCGTATCCGTAAGGTCTGATGGTTGTTGCAAATCCTGTAGCCACTTCCTAACCTGGTCAACTCGCTGATCTTCTAACTTAGCTTTGGCACTTCAAGGTACCGCCGAATATGGCAGGTTCTGACTGTCTTCTCGCAAGGGTCTTGGTTCCTTACCGTTCTCCTGACGCCCGAGTTAGGGTCGCTAATAGTTAGCGTTGTTTCGTCTTCAGACGTCGTCTTGACTACTGATCGGGCCAAAACGTCGAAGGGCCTTCCTAGTAATAAGCCATACGCAGGTGATCTAAGAATGTGAATTTGAAGATAAAACGTAAGATCGCCAACAGCACATGGCATGTTACGGGCCATTTCCAAAGATCGATCAATAGTGCCATTAGCGCTTTGCATATTAAGAATGATGGTCAGGTTGTAAATGATGCCAAGCTCGTTAGCGACATTGGCAGCCATTGAAATAATCTGTAATCCGCTGTCCACGATAGACTCTATTTTGCTTTTTCCATCAACTGTCAACATAATCGAGCGTATCACGTGAGAGGCTTGGGCTACAGTGAGGACAGCAGGATTGTTGCTAGATTTTAGCGACTTAAGGTAGGTTTTGACCGGGTCAATTGACGTAGCTTCTTTGGGTGGCTCGGCTTCTTCTTTGATTTCTGGTGCTACCGTCTCTGTTATGTATGCGAATCCAGGTAGCATGTCATCGCATTTGTCCACCGCCGTTACATTGTTAGCTACGTTTTGTCGAGGGGTAACCGCTGTACGCATCTGATTCCTGACATCTGGCGCCACACTGCATAGCTCCCCTACCGACATCGTGACTTGACTTTTCATAATGTGATCGAATACTTGCTTGGATTTTTCTATGTCATAGATTGGTGCCGTTGGTCGGTAGCCCCCTGCTGGCTTGTCTGGTGCCCCAAAGTTTTGATTGACAGGCGGAGCATAGTTACCAGCAAGCCCTGAATAAGGATGCAGCAGCGGTTCCGTGCTAGCTGATATATTGGCCGTATCGGGTGCATTATTGTTGATGCTGGAATTCGAGGGTTTTGCTAGGGCTGGATCTGATGTAGTGCCTGAGGGTCTATAGTCTTTCAACGGTTGCTTGCTCTTTTTAATCTCGACCCTGTCAAAAACCTGATTCTTTAACGACTTTAGCTCCCTTTCCAATGTCTCGATCCTCTCCTCTCATGACAACGTCGGTCGCTCGCTAAGGGCGTTAAGCTGGAGTACTTCATGGATTAGCGCCTGTTGTGGAGTTGCCTCTGCCTCCATTGCAGCCGTGCTATTGAGGTTGCCCGTCGCTAAGTTCCCAGGGTTTTGTCGGTGCCATTCATCAATTCGTCCCTGGAAAGTCCGGTGTTTGGGATATAGAGGAATGTTAGTGCCTGAGAGTAGGATTATTTTACCGTCGGCATCCTGACACGCTCTTCCTTGGCGTAGATACTGTTTGAGGATAGCGCAGCGCCCTCGAGTCATTGTATGTCCTGCCTCGCCACAGAAGTGACAAAGCCCAGGTTGCATATTACCTCATGGCGCGTTAAGGCTAGTCAAGATTAACATTTCCAATTTGCTCATGACATTTGCAACAGCCGTGTTAACTGCGTTTTCTAGATCCTCTTTCTTGACAAAGCCTCCCTGGTTGTTAGTCGTGCTAGGCGCTAGCGCCACAACGGGTGGCGCCTTTCCTCCGTTATCAGTACTAGATGGTCGCTGGAAGGGGATGCCAGTATCCGTGCCTTTCAGTATTCATTTACCTGCTTCAAAGACGTCTTCTATATCGTAGGGTTCCTCAGAATGGTGGTCGGACTTAAGAATTTCTAAGCGACGTGCTATTCGAGTCCATAACAATGTCAGAATCCCTTGTTGGAACAGGCGCCATTCCTCGTTCCTGTAGAGTTTGCTGTTCTGTACTAACCATTGTGCAATTCACTGGAAATCTTGATAATAAGTAGTATAAATGCCCGTTGCAAAGGTATCCTGTACCAGTTTCTGGATTTCAAGGACTGTGTAGCACGTGGATTCTTCAGCGCCAGGGTACAGTTTAATGATTGCCTTTTTCCATTCCTCGTAGGTAAATGGTCTTGGCACCGCATCCTGTGTTAATCCTTGAAACTCGTCCAATCCTGTCCAGGATTCTGCGGTATCGTAGGAAACGTATCTGGTGGCGTATTCTTTCATTTGTGTGTTGTCGGTGACTCGGCAGTCATGCAATAAATATTCCAATTCTCAGAAATACTGTGTTAGCTTGCGAGGCTTTGTCTCGTCCCATTTTGGCAACGAGAAGTGGTTTCTTGGCAGCATGCGTGGTGTGTTTGCCTGCTCCATATTAGCTGGCGTCGACGTTGTGGTATGAATAGTGGTGTTAGTGGTAGTTTCGCTGGATGTGGTTGTAGTTGGTACTGGCTCGGGTAGTTCTGAGTCGCTAGGTTCTGGCGATAATGACCTAGACAGCTCTTCCAAAGGAGTGAGTGGTGTATGGTTTTCTCCTGCTAAGTATTTGAACAGTCGGGAAAACAGGAAGAAGCTTTCAACCAAGCTATCTGGAGCGGCTTCAAGTTCCTGGTCTAAAGTTTGCCTCAGTAGTGCGCCTGGTAAGTGTGGTGATTCAGGCAATGTTTGTCTAAACGTGCTCTCCAATAGGAGGCGGTGCTGTTGCTGGGCTCGAGTTTCCAGCGGAATTCTGCCTTAATAAAACCCCTTGCGGTGGGCTCCAAAATGATGACACCAACTGTGGTTGGGTGTGCTGGACGTATACGCAGTACAACGCTGTCTCCAGCACCTGGCGTACGGGTTTGTGAGGAGTCCTGGCAGGGTCCCGGTGTGCTCAAGCAGAGGTGTTAGGGTGATGCGCTAGATGATAGCGCTTCAGGTGCTACCTAGCAAGTGGTAAGCGTCATAGTTTAGGAGAAGTTATAGAGAATAAAACGAATAGCGCAGCATAGCGTGCCCATAGGTGGCACTGTACCAGGCAATGCTAGCGCAATTTGAACGCTAAGTGTAACTGGGTGCTCAAGAGGTTACGATTCGTTGTATATACATGGCAAGTAGCTAGTTTTTATACTATGCGCTATGGTATTTCCAAAATAAGTCCCTTGACAGCGCTACCAATTAGCGCCTCTCCTCGTGGTTGTAGCTAACGGCCACCTGTCAACGGCGACCTGCAGCACATGGGTGACGGCGACCAAGGGCGACTCTAAAAACTACTTAGAAATGATATGGCTTTGCTCACTTTTTGATGTAATTTAATTGGCCATGCCATCCCAGGGTATGGTCGGGGAATCCTCGACAGACGCCATGAGCACTAATTCTGGCGCTAAACATTGTACCATCTTTTGATAGATTTGAATGTCGAGTCTGCGTGTATCCTGTCTCGTCGTCATTGATTCTTTTAGACTTCTGATTGAGGTGCCTCGGTGATTGACAGCGCCAATTGCTAACTCCTTCCAGTACTGATCGGGGTTTGGTCAGAGTCACCTCCTGCTGTTGTGCTAGCGCTATGAGTTCTGAGCCTTCTTGGTCTTCGAAGTAACTGAGTGGAGTGTGCTGAGGGGCTGATACTGGTGATTGAGATGAATGGATAAGTCTTGCCATAGAGCGCCCGCGCTAGGGCTGCTCTGTACCCAAGGCTGGTCACTAGAGTCTCTAGTGTGTCAAGTGTTGATCGGCCTATAATGTCCCTTGATGCGCTCAGTCCGAGTAGAAGCCTATCACCAATTCCTGAAAAGGCACATCCTTGGAAGTCTCCCATGGTATGCCCAGATATTCAGATATGTGATCAATGTCTTGCAGCACATAAGTAAACATTTGATCTGTTTCATAACAAGATGAGACAGAGGAAAGGTCAATGATAGGCTGTAATTAGTCATCATCATAATCTTCAAATTTATTGTTGAAGTTTTTTGCTCCTTAAAACCAAATTCTATCTTTCTATGCATTTTTCCACCTCCTTCTTGTATTTCTACCTCCTTCTTGTATTTCTTTGGCCCATCTTGAGCATTGTAAGTTGTAAGAATCAATGAATTCTCTGTGAATTCTGAAAAAGATGTGGTCATCAACCCATTTGGAGATAGAGCCCATGCCATTTGCTCTAATGATTTGTGCCCAGTATCATCAACCATGCTATAACAGCTGCAATCTGAGCCCAAGCCAAAGCAATCCATAGTATCAATAGCATAATTGTTTTGCCCATGGAGTCTGATGACAATTCCCAGCCACTGTGAGGGCTTGATTGGGATGGTTCTGTAGGCTTCTTTGATATCACAGATGGCTGCTTGTGATCTGGGAGGCAATCAAGCGATGAGAGAGTGAATTGATTTGAATATCCCTCAGGTGCATGGGAACTGAGATGAGTTGATGGCACTATTAATGAATTGAGTGTCGGTCTTGCTAGATGATGAGTGTAGGAAAGACAAGTTTTGTATAAGCCAGTATTTGCCTGGTTTGTTTGGCTTAGGTATAATGCTGAGTAGCGAGGTCTGGAATGGCCTGATGATCTCTTCCACCTGCTCTTTTGTGAACAGTCCAAGGTATCTGCCTTTGGCGAATTCTTCGTTGATGATTTTGTTGAACTTGCATGCAAGAACTTCCACTGATTCTTGATTCTCAGAAGTAAAGGTTCATGAGATTTTAGGAATCCCCACGTCCAAGCCTGATTCCAGATTCTGTGCCAGGTTTGGGAACCATTTGGACAGGTCTGCCTTTTGCAGGAGTTATTTCCAGGCATCATATTTATAGGGTGAGGTGAATCTAAACCAATTGTGTGAAAGAGCATCTTTGAGCACCATGATCTTTCTTTCCGCACCCTGAGCACTCATGTTTGTGCTTGTGAGACATAACCCGGCATCCACGTGGCTTCTGCCAATCTGTGCACAGCTCTTTTCCTTCAGGGTTGACAAGGTGATTGTGTTTGTTCCTTTTGATGTAGGCCTTCTGACCATTCCAAAGATCTCAGGCAGTGCAGTTCCAGATGTTGTGAGTATGGCAACCAAGGCACATGGCGCAGGCTGCATTGGCTGCATTGGCCATTTCAGTCAATGAGCCTGCACTGGAGCAAAAAAACTCACTCCCCCTCTTGGTCTTTGGTGTTTTGGCAGACTGTCCCTGAAGATGAGTCTTTCTTTCAGTCTGGTTATAGAGACCTTTTTCTTTTCTCTTTCTGGGCACTCACATATGCTAACATATTGCTTTTCAATGTGCTCAGTTCTACCATCAGGCAGAATTTAATGTATCGCAATTCTGTCAAAATTCAGATGGGATTAGAATTATGGCATGGATTAGCACATGTAAGATGCATTATGCATATTATATGTATAGTATGGTGCAAATGACCACATCGGGTGTGATGGGCATTGGTATAGCAAAGGCAGTGTCGTTTGGTGTGAACAACCCAGCCCCAGTTAAAGCGTTTGCATACAATCGTTGCAGATTTATAATGCAAGCGAGCCCTGGCATCGCAAAATGGTTATGCAGACAAGAATGTCATCAATCCGTTGGAGCACATTATGACATGTGTTATAATTATTGTCAAATGCAATGATGGTATGGCAATACAGCGTTTAGATGAAAGATGTTGCAACAAATTTCAGGTAATGGAGGATGACACGACAAATTATCATTAGATTCTTTCCATGGTATGAACAGTGGATACTCACTGGCCATGAAGGCACTTCTCTTGGCATTGTATACCTGGTCCTTAAGAGTTCTCAAAGCCTGGTCGTCAATGAGGCCGACATCGAAAATGCCGTCCGGGGTTGGGTTTTTTATCTGACGATGCCACTCTCGGCATACTCGAGCTTAATAAAAGATGAGAACTTTGAGCCCATCAGCTCCTTCGTTTTGCAGTTTGTGATTGGTCAAGCAAAAAAAGAAAGTGTGCATCGCGTCCACCATCACTGGATGCAGGGGACGATGTTTTTTAGCAAAACAATGTAAAAAT
>QGOA01005214.1:0-36983 GCA_003313075.1 Termitomyces sp. MG16
ATTTATTCTACATAGTCAATAGACTGGACTGGTCTGATTCTGTGTAGTGTGAACTGTAAGCTCTCACTGAATTCTGTAACTTCGTTATACTGGCACAGCAATGCCTACAAGCTCTATATTGACATCTCTCACAATCAAATATCTGGGCCTTTCTTCACATCTCCATCTGGCTGCTGCTCACATGCACAATTTTGAGCCTCCATCTCTCTTCACTTCAGGGCATGCTAGAGATTTCTAGAGAAACAT
This sequence comes from Termitomyces sp. MG16, assembly GCA_003313075.1. Lineage (NCBI taxonomy): Eukaryota > Fungi > Basidiomycota > Agaricomycetes > Agaricales > Lyophyllaceae > Termitomyces > Termitomyces sp. MG16. Next base: position 247 of record QGOA01005214.1, read on the forward strand.
CTATTAAAAACAGGTCATGTAATTTTTAATGAGTGTTTCTCTAGAAATCTCTAGTATGACCTGAAGTGCTTGTTCACTCCTCATATGGCTTGAGTGTAATTTCTCTTTCAGGATCTGTGTAAAAGAGCTAGGGCAATCCTTAAGCCAATATAAATTCTCAAATTGCACACACATATGTGAAACAAGAATTTCTAAAATCTCTGTATTTCATGAGTTGGGGATAGTGCATGTGCTGCTACAATATATATCAAAAATTTAAATATTTAATTATGGGAAAGTGCATATTTGGATCAAGGTGAAATTACTAGAGTTAAGTGTAAAATAATTGCGAATGCTAAGGCTCTTTATAATAATCAAAGAAATGGTGTAACAGATTGTCATGCATCAAGAACACTATTAGCACACCTTAGAGTATTATGTAAGACAACATCTTGTATTTACTCTAGTACTAGTCAAATCTGATACAGCAGTTTAATTTAGCACTGTGTGATTCACACAAGATAGTTCTAGCTCATAACCAACAGTTACATTTTTTTTAATCTTCTGATATTGACTTCTCAATTTTTGTTGGCATCATGTCAAAAATGTGCTTCCATGACTGGCTCTCTTGATCTGGACCCCCTTTTTCTAGCCCCAAATACAGGTGACTCATCTGTGTCTCAAGCTATGAAGATGCAAACCACATCTATGTACCAGCCCCCCATCAAAGCAGAATGAAAAGCTACCTCATGATGTTAGCACAAGCTTTGGCTAGGTGGGCTATCTGTATCATGGATGATGTCTATTGTATGGCCTGGTGGTAAACCAGGAGAGAGATCCATGGTCTCAGGAGTGTTGCTACCAGAGAGCCAAATGCCTTCACTGATGTATCTGGTATTACCTGAGAGCTCATCAGCTCAGTCCAAAGGTCAACCAGATCTTACCCAGTATTCAGAGATGGTGCAAGACAGTGCTTTTGTGCACAGCACCCCATTCCAGACTGCACCAACTGAACAGCATTTGGAATATGTGGCAGACACTGCTACTGAGCCAGGACAGTTGTTGTTGATGACACATGCACTGCAGTAAGGACCAACTATAAGGGTCAGCAGGGAGGACAACAATGTTGTGTAGCCAGTGATACGATGCTGTACCAGCAGTCAGGGACACACCATGCACTAGAAGTCAAAATAAACATTTAATTATGGGCTGAAAACTGTAGGCCTTCTAGTAGCAGTCTCAACAAAAATATATCTCCAAAACATCCCAATAAATACACAAAAAAGTACAGAATAATAGGCAGGGACCAGCTCAAACTATCAGCTCAACAATAGTCCAACCACTGTAATGGGGAGGGAAAGCATGGGAGCTGGCAGAAGTGACAAAATGAGATCAAATTGTGGTGATCTGGATCAAAAATCAGATCTGACAATGACATGACTGAAAGGGGAAAGAAAAGAAGCATGGAATGCAGGGAAGTGCTAAAAGAGGAAAGAAGAATCTATGAATGGGATTGTGTTAAATGGAGCTCAAGCAAATGGGGAAGTGGCAATCAGAGACATCTGAAAGAATGATGGAACAAGAAGTTGAATGGTGGAACTGGTGGCACCCAAACAGGCCTCTCAAAAGGAAAATTGGACTATTAAATATGTTCCAGAGGTTGAGGAGTTTACAACAAAGAGTCATGTGTAGATAGTGGTCTGTGCACCAGAAAAAAAGTATAAATAGCACAAGTTTAGTAGAGAATAGACAGGCAATTGATAGGCAAAGGCTTGGTGATTCCCAGAGAGTGAATTGCTTAGGCTGGAGTTTATTGAGAATCCTCTGCTTTCTGAAATATTATTGAAAGCATCAACAATCACAAAATCTCAATTTGGTCATCTAGTCAGTGTGAATTGAAGGTTACATTCTACACTAGCAAGCCCCAGAACTATCAGTACTGCTTGCAACCAAGTACTACATCTGGAGCCCACTGCTAGGGGCTTTGTTTAGAAAGTGACCAACAAGTTACACCGATATCAAGCTTGTTATTGTGGACCATCAAGTCCAGTCCACATCAAAAGTTTAATACAAGATTTCATTTGCACCAAGAGGGTCTATCCCAGAAAAACTAAAGAGAACAGTGCCTAAGCAATGGGTCAACATCACGGAGCACGTCCACAAGCCTGTAACCTGTAGCACCAAGACCATGACACTCAATAGTGTCAGTGACCCTGAACAGATCTTGAGATCTAGTAGAAAGTGTACATTCAACAACATCAATATTTCAAGTCCAAATATATCTAATACACCAAACTTAATACAAAATATGCCTGCCAAAGTAGTAAGACAGAAGCTGCCACTGTCAACAAGTCATGATGCACCTCGGTTTGTCAACATGCAACCTACTGAAGTACAACGCTTCCTTTGAAAGATGGAAAGCCTCTTCAAGGCTGTTGGGATACCAGGAATGGAAGGACAAGTTGACAGAATATGTGGATGCTGAGATGGATAGTGAGTGGAGAGGGTTAGACAGTTTTGGGGATGAATCAACGTATGATGAATTTGTCAAAGAAATACAAAGTTTGTACCCCAAAGCAATCTCAGATGAGGGAAGCATGGCTGTGCTTGATTGGATCTGCCAAGAGCATGCACATTTAGATCAGCATGACACAGAAGAAATTCATGTGCTTGTTTGGAAGTTCCATGCTGAAGCAAAGAAGTTGACAGGGGTGCTTGAGAATGGAGCACTGGTGGACAAATTCACCAAGTGTTTCACACCAGCATTCCATGAGCTAATCTTAGCACAAGCCTTGCAGAAATATAGTCATTATAGTGACATATCTAGGAAACAACACAAAGATGACCAATATGATCTGAAGGAAGTTATAAATATTGTGGCTATTTTAGTTGACTCCAGAATGTTGTTCTGAGATGATGAGATGATGAAATAAAGGGCCCTGGGAGTGATCAAGGTTAAGCATGAGAGTGATCTGGAGAATGAAGGAAGGTTACCCAACTTGCAAGATGGAGTCATGGCCTTGGGGAAAGAGAATAGCAGGCTGAGGGGGTTCATGCAGATCATGAATAATGAGTGGAAGGCAAAGAGTCAGGTTCCTATGCAGGGAGGTCTGCCAAATAGGATGGGGATGCCTTAGACTGTTCAGTTTTAAGGAGGCAACAGTTCAGCAGCTGGGATAAACTGTTACTATTGTTGGGAGCTAGGACACAGGACCAATGACTGTGAATACCTCAGGACTCAAGTCCAAGAGGGCAAGCTTATTCTCTTTGAAGGCAGGCCTAGGCTACCTTCTGAGAATCCCATTCCCAGGAGTCCACCTAATGTGTCTCCCAAAGAGAGGATCAATGCTATCATAGATCCTAAGGCTGCTGCCTTCTATGGCTGGGTAGAGGAGCCAGTTACTGTTGTGCCTAGTGTGGCTACCTATGTGCAGGCAGTGCCCAAAGAGAAAGAGGATTTGGAGAAGAAGATAGACGAGCTGCAGAGCTTGGTGGCAAGTCTGATAACTACTAGGAGTCAGACTTATGAGAAGGGTGCTCAGCAGCAGAAGCAAGAGGGGTTTCAGAGAACTCAAGGATGGTGGCAGATGGAAGAGTCCAGCCTGAATTGAGGACACCACTACCACCTGAGAGTGATCTGAAAAGGCAAAGGGGAGTTTTAGAAGTAGGCAAAGGGAACCTGCCCTTTGAGCAGGTGCCTGCTGTCAATGGAGAGAAAATAGTAAAATTTCAAAATGACAAGAAAGAATTGTATTAACCTAGAGTATGGCAGAGAAGGGAGGATGAGATTGTCAGCAAAATATTGGACAATGAGGTGACAATTTCTACAAGAGAATTGTTGAAGGTGCCAGCCTTGCAGGAGGCTCTGGAGAAGACTTGGAGAAGGATGGAAGGTGCTACCAAGTGGACTGCTGCCAAGGTCTTTGCACAGGAGGATAAAAGTGCTTCTGTCATGGGCCAGGTCAACAAAGATGACTTGCCTCAACCAGGGTACCATATCTCTCAGAGTGAAGAAGAGGAGATTCCAAAGGGATCAGTGGTTCATGAGGACTGTGTGGCTACCTTCTTGGAACAGCTTCCACCAGGGGATAGGCCAGAAGTGGTCTATGTGGCCAGAGACTAGCAAGTGTTGAGGTCTCTGTACTCTAGTGTGAATGACCAAGCTAAGGTGGAGGCTATATTGGATAATGGGTCTCAGATTGTGTGCATGGCTTTGGACAAGGCACTAAGTTTGAGATTGACTTGAGATCCTGACATAAGGCTGCACATGGAAAGTGCCAATTGACAGGTCAATGAGTCTTTGGGGATGGCCAAGAATGTGCCCTTCAAGTTTGCTGAGGGTTTCACAGTATACTTGCAAGTGCATATATTTGAGAAACCTGCTTATACAGTATTACTGGGGAGGCCATTTGATGCAGCCACTGAGAGTAATGTGCAGAACTTGAAGTATGTGCAATTATCACTATCAGAGATCCTAATACTGGAAAGAGGACTGCACTACCAACTTATGAAAGAGGCAAGACACCCCCTAGTAGCAACAAAGAGGAGTTGGGAAAAGCTTTAGCCTTGAGGAATTGATTCCAGATCAAGGAGAGGCTGCAGTAATGATAGAGGGGAGTGAGGAGGAAGGTTTCTGGATCAAGGGGTACTGTGTCAAGGAAAAGAGTTTTGAGCAGCAAGAACTCAGAGATGTGTACTTGGTGGCTTACCATGCTACTGGAGAAGAAGGAGAAAGGACAGGGCAGTTGCTGGGAGCTTACATGTAATGTGGGCAGACAGGATTACAGTTAGGAAGAGATTTGGGTGCTCCCCATTCTTCTTAGTAACTAGAGTGCATCCTATACTACCCTTGGACTTAGTGGAAGCCACTTGGTTGGTAGACTGGCCTGATGGACCAGTATCTACAGAAGACTTAATTGGCTCAAGGGCTCAAGCACTGGCAAAGCATTACCAGCATGTAGAAGACATGAGGACCAGAGTTAGCAAGGAGAAGTTGAGATGGGCAGAGAACTTCACAAGAGAAAATGAAGCCTCAATCAAGGAGTACAAGTTCAAACCAAGAGACTTAGTACTCATCAGAAACATGGTAGCAGCTAAATCTCTAAGTGGAAAAATGTCTGCTCACTACTGGGGACCTATGGTAGTAGTGTTGACTAGGACTAAGAGAGGGAACTACATAGTGGCAGAGTTGGACGGTATGGTGTGGCAAGAAAGAGTAGTTGCCTTTAGGGTTATACCTTACAAGGCTAGGCAGCAAATCACTCTGCCTACTATTATAGAAGAATGGATTGACATTACACCCTCTAAGCTACAAGAGCTAAGTGAAGAAAAGAATGAGGGACAGATGGAGGAAGACCTCTACCTCCAGGGTGTACACCTAGAGGAAGAACAGGAAGAATAACTTAGTCTTCCTATTCTTAGAGCTCTGGAATAGATAAAAGGCAAATAAACCCTGGTAGTATTGGGTACTATCTTATACAAAGGGGTACCAACAAAGCTGCCAGGGTTTAAGAAGAGTTCTAGGGTAGAGAGACATAGGGAACTGGAAAAACACAATGGCATGTCATCATGTGGTCATGTGCTGAGTCAAGCATTCTTGAGACACATGACCATGTGCTAGTCACATTAACATCAGCTGGGGCTCCTGCATTGCTAATCAAATTGTTGGTGCACCTGCTTATATAACAAGGTCATGTCAACGATTAAACATGTTGACACACATTGATATTGAAGGAGGGGGGAACTGAGTCTGCTGGCACAGAGCTCTGAATGCTGAGAACGTAGTGAGAAATATATTTGACAACTTATGGACAGGAGCTGTATCTACAACGTAGCCTAAGGAATCCTATATTCAAACCCAAAAGCATGCTCAGAGAGTCAAACTTGACTGATGCTGACCATGTGGGCACTCTGTCAACATTGACTGTGCATAAGGCATCAAAAAGTGCAAGGAGATAAGAGAGGGGTACCAGAGCCAAGGAACCAGGTATCAAGGGATAGAAGAGAATGAACAACAAGTTAGCACAACAAGCACATTGTAACACTGAATCAAGCATTCTTGAAAGTGTGACCATGAATGCTTGTGGGGTTGAGGTGTTGAGTCTCTTGTGTAGAACTTGGACAGATGGGAGTACAGCAGGAAATGAATTATACTGACTACAAAAGTCTGTGTCTAAGGAGAAGTAGAGCCATAGAACAACGAAAGAGTATAAGAGGTAGAAGGCAGAGGTGCAGCAATGACGCATCTGGATATGCCAGTGTGGGGCAAAACCAAAAAGTTACCCCACCTGATTGGATAAGCAAGAAAGAGAACAGTGGGGATCATGGTCCAAGATGGGAGCCAAAAAGAAGCAACTGTTCCTGGATGATTGGAACACAACAAAAATAGAGAGCCAAGTAAAAAGGGAAAGAAGTGATGGATGGTTTGGATTAGTAAATCAGCATGAGCTGATCAGAATTGATCAAGAAGCTTGACATCACTGATGCATTGTACAAGTTAGAGACATCAAAAAACAAGTTATTGTGCACAGAAGAGAAATTGATTGGGCTATGGAGTAGTAACAGATTTATTGTAACTACAAAGTAGCTTCAATAGCACTGTCCATTGCATCAGTTTTGGGATCTGGCCCAGGGATTTCAACATCTGGGCTTTCAATGGCTGGCTGAGCAATAGAGTTAATAAGTGCAAAATCGGAGCAGAATAAGAGGAAAGATGAACCAATTTTGAAGGAGAGCCAACTTGGAGCTCTCTAATATGGATCTCCACATTGGAGAGAGCTTGCTTGTTGAGAGCAGTCTAGACAGCCTCATGGCATGCAATAAGTTGCTTGCAGCATTGCTGAGCCATGTCCAGTGTAAAAAGCTGTTGGCAGGCAGTTTGTTCAAGTTTCTGAAGGTAGTCTTGAAGGGTGGCACATGAAACTTTGCCATCCCTTGGCAAGGATGTGGTCAGTCTCATCAAGGAGTGCTTGCATGCAAGACCCATCAGGTTGATAAAAAGCTACATGAAAAGTTAAAGGGAGAATTATGTAATAGGGAGAAAAACACACCAACAGAGGATTGAACTCAAGGCCTCTTGGCTTTGGATGCCGCCTCAGGTGTGGGCTAGAGGGAAAGTGAAAAATGTGTGAAGGGCATGAATAACTTGTCAATTTGAGTTTCTGAAAGCAGAAAAAGAGCTCACATCATTAGTCTTGTGCTTGAGAGGACAAGGGGATGACACACTCATCATTTCCATGTCACTATCATGCTCTTGACAATGGTCATAGGCATGGTGAGCCTCATCATAGTGGCAGGTCTGAAAAGAAAAGGAGAATTAGACAGGAAGGGGATGGGAAAAATGCAAAGAATGACCTCAGCATGCTTTTTAGCTGCAGCTTCTTTGGCAGCTTCTTTGGCACGCCAATCATTAATCAATTTAAGGATTGTGTCCACAAAAATACACCAATTTTTGATGTTGGAAGAAGATTGGACAAGTTGACGCTTGATGCGGTCCTGAACTTTATAGAGAACATCATGAAGACCACACTGCTCAGCAATGGCAGGGAAGTCCAAGTGATCAACAAAGATCTGGGGACAATGTGCAAGAAGTTAAATTTAAAACAAGAACCAAAATTAGACATGACACACAAGGTCAGCAGCTCCAAGATGTCAGGACACAAAGGCAGAGGACTCTTTTGCGAGAGCTTCCTCACAAAGGTGGATGACAGCAGTGCCAAAAGCAGCAATATGCTTGATAGACTTGATCTGTTGATCCTTATCATAGATAATGGCACTTTCAAAGAGAGAGTAGGAATCGGTACCAAGAGGTCTTTTATAACCAGTAGAGGGAGCCATGGGAGATGGTGAACTAGGGATGTAGGTATTAATAGGAGGGGTTTAAATGGCCTTGAAAGCAACGGGGAGGAGAGCAAAAACATGCAAAAGAAGCCTACAAACCTTACAGGAGGTCCAGACAAAAATTTTGATATGATGGCAAAGAAATGGAACTTGACCTAATCTGAAACTGTGAATGACTGAGGACAGTCTTCATTTGGTGGAGGGGAGATGATACAACACTGTACCAGCAGTTAGAGACAGACCATGCATCAGAAGTCAAAATAAACATTTGATTATATGCTGAAAACTGTAGGCCTCTTGGTAGCAGTTTCAACAAAAATATATCTCCAAAACATTCCAATAAATACACAGAAAAGTACAGAACAATAGGCAGGGACCAGCTCAAACTATCAGTTCAACAATTGTCCAACCACTGTAATGGGAGAGAAAGCATGAAAGCTGGCAGAAGTGACAAAATGGGATCAAATTGTGGTGATCTGGATCAAAGATCAGATCTGACAATGACATGACTGAAAGGGGAAAGAAAAGAAGGATGGAATGCAGGGAAGTGCTAAAAGGGGAAAGAAGGATCTATGAATGGGATTGTGCTAAATGGAGCTCAAGCAAATGGGAAAGTGGCAATCAGAGACATGCAGAAGAACTAAGTACTACACTGGAAAAGACACTCTTGGTGCCTAGAACTCAGGAGTTGCTGGAAGAGGTTGGCAAACAGCTGCAAGTGAGGCATGAAGGCCTTAGGAAAGTTCTGGACTTGGAATCCAAACTAAATTTGTAATGGAGTCACACTTGTTACTAGCGTCAACGACACTATAAGCAGTAATTAGAGTATTATGTAAGACAACATCTTGTATTCACTCTAGTTCTAGTCAATCCAATACTGCGGTCTGATTCAGCACTTTGTGATACACACAAGATTGTTCTAGCTCGTAACCTACGGTTACATTTTTTTGAATCTTCAGCTATCAGCTTTAGACTCTAGGCTTGTCACCAACTAGGCAACTCTCATCAAACCCTCTCAATTTCTGTTGGCATCACATTGAAAATGTGCTTCCATGACTGGCTTTCTTGATCTGGACCCTCTGTTCCCAGCTGCAGACACAGGTGACCTACCTGTGCTTCAAGCTGTAAAGACACAATCCATGTCTGCATACCAACCTCCGCCAAAGCGGGATGAAAAGATACCTTGCAATGTCAGCGCAAGCTTTGGAATGCCAGGTGGGCTATCTGTATCATGGATGATGTCCATTGTATGGCCTGGTGGTAAACCAGGAGAGAGATCTGCGGTCTCAGGAGTGTTGCTGCCAGCGAGCCAAATGCCTTCACTGATGTACCCAGTACTGCCTGAGAGTGCATCAGCTCAGTCCAAAGGTCAACCGGACCTTACCCAGTATTTGGAATTGGTACAAGGCAGTGTGTTTGCGCATAGTACTCCATTCTGGATGGCACCAACTGAGTGACATTTGGAGTATGTGGCAGATGCAGCCACTGAACCAGGACCGTCATTGTTGATGACACAAGGACAGAAGCAAGGACCAGCAATAGTGGTCAGTAGGGAGGACAGCGAGGTCGTGAGGGTGAAAAAGGCATCGCCAGCACCTGGACTTCCAGAGTTGCACAGAAGGGCCAGCAAACAGCTGCAGGTGAGGCATGAAGGCCTTAGAAGAGTTCTGGACTTAGAATCCAAGCTGGAATCCTCAGATGATGAGGAAAGCAAGAGGTTGCATTTGACCCTGTCTATCCAGCTACAGCTAGTATTGGATCAATATCCAGAGGTCATGAAGGAATCAATGCAAAAGCGTCTGCAGCTTTACATAGTAAAGCACCTACAGTTACTGGCTGTTAGGAGTCACAATGTACCTTGTGCAGATTCAACTGAATATATCAAATTGTTTGTGCATATTTTCGAACTCGAAGTGGTGGAATACCTCAAGCGCAAAGCAGCGCGAGGATCAGCAGTCTCAACGGCCACTCCAGCCAACTCAGTAGAATGTGAAATGAGCATGTGCCGACGAGCACTATTAATTGTGGATGCAATGAAATTGCTCAATGCGCCTCATCAGGCCAATGAGTCTTAGCAAGACTATGTTAGGCATCAGAATGCTGCAAACTGGCAACGCATTGTCAGCAGAGTGCCTTAGCAGGCACTGTCTGAGGTAGAGACTGTGACGACAACTCTGGCAAAGCCAGAGGCACTACTTGCAGTGCAAGAGGTTAAGACACCTCAAAAGCAGGTCACTATCAAGGAAGAGGTGGACGAAGTACACATTCTTGAGGAGCAAACGCAACCACGATGCATAGTGCAATGCATCCACCTAGTGGACAACTGGAATGAGCATGTTAATTACCAGAGGATACGCAACCAGAACTTGCGCGATCATGGTGAGTCGTTGATTGACAACCAGGAGGTAGCCTTTGAAGGGCATGAGGGTGTAATGCCTGTTGATGACATGTGGTGACAATTTGTGGCTCGAACTGCTGAACTGGACAGAGATCCGGGTGGTAGTGATGATAGTAGTGATCACTACGAGATGAGGAAGCCAAATCATCGCAATAATGACAGTAGAGGTTGTGATCATAGGAATAACGATTGAGACAATAATAATTGTCGTAATGGTGGCAGGCATGGTGGTGGATTACCAGCAGAGCAAGAAGTGAGGCAACAGCCCACTCCAAGGCTGGAAAGAATGGCCAATGAACACCTGTTTCGCAGTCCTCAGACATTGTTGATGCCCACACTACATGAGTTGCATGAAACTACACCTGGAATGAATGAGGCAGTCAGGATCCATATGGATCATATGCATGACCATCTCACTCGTTTGGTGGATGACTCTCTTGGAGTCAGGTTTAAATTCCCTGCAGGGGTAAGTCCCCGCAAATCCGATGGTAAGCACATACGTGCATATGCTGGAGGGCATAGGTTCTCCCAATTGGAGGACTGGGCCATGGATGTCTGCTACCACCTGGCAGCCTGCTGCTATGGTGGAGACGACATTGACCAGGAAAAAATATTTGTGCTACACGAATTTATGGAGGGAGAGGCTCAGAATTGGTTCCGTCACCATGTCCTCCACATTAATCACAACAAACCACATTGGACATTTAAAGAAGTCCTGATAGGACTGTATAATCGCTTCGTCAATGCTGCAACAATGCAGGAAGCTCAGAATGCCTTTAAAAAGGCAGTGTATGATACTAAGACTGGCATCCAGACATTTTATGATGACCTGGTGGGTCATGTACAGAATATGGCCATCTATCCAGACAAATACACCATTTGCAAGACATTCCTGGATGGAATACCCGCAGACATGAGGAGAGCATTAATACACAATGACAATTTTTCTCTGGAAGTCAATACTGTGACCAAACTTTTGGCGTATGCCATTTGTTATGAGCAGTCGACATAGACTGCGAATCATTATGAGCAGTGTAGTTCATGCTGAGGACCCATGAACCGTCAGGCAGTGAAGGTGGAGACCTTCCTGGCCAAACAGTTGGAGATGGAGAACAATCACAATTCACAATTTGTTGTCTGCAAGACCATTCCTGGAGGCCAACAGCCTTGATCAAAACCTGCTGGACAATGGCCAGCAAAAGATAGTCAAGCCTTTTCAGGTCAGAACCAAATAGTAGCAAGAGGGGTAGCAGCACCTGCAGTGCGCCAGGCAAGCAAACCTGTTGGGGCCTCTGGAGTGGTCCAGAGAAGGCCTGCCGGAGATCCTTCAGTGTGCTACAACTGTGGCAGGAGTAGGCATTTTGCTAAGGAATGTCCCGCCCCATCTAAGGCACACATCCAAGCGGCCCATATGGCTGCGGCACTGAGCAATGTTGTCAGTGACAACAAGGACAACGAGGTCATTGAAGAAGCAGAGGAAGAGCAGCAAGTAGAGGCTGATGGGTTGGAAGTGGATGACGCTGAGAGCGTCCAGATTGATGGCAATGAATATGTCGCAGTGGACATGTACAACAGTGACTATTATGCTTGTGATGACAAGGAGGAACACCTGTTTGCACTAACTGAGTGCTGTGGAGATCAGCGTATCCAGATGAGACGCGTAACCCTGCAGAAGGCAACTAATAACTTGCAGTGACCACACTATACTTCCAAAGAGAAGGAGTGCTTGGTCACCTATGTTGATGTCAATGGACATCCGGCATGGACATTGTGGGACTTAGGGAGTACCACTACGGGCATTACACCCCAGTTTGCTCACGTCAATGCCATTCATGTTCATGAACTGGAGGAGCCATTGATGCTCCAGCTGGGGACTGTAGAGAGTTGCGCCATGGTGCAGTTTGATGCTGAAGTAAGAATAAAGATGTCAGGGACATCGACCAAGGAATATGTAGACATAGCAAATTTTGATTGCTACGACATGATCATCAGTATGCCATTTATGCACAAAAACAAGGTGTTGTTGGACTTTGTAAATGACATGGTCATTGTAAATGGTACGCCTTTGAAGGCAGAGAAAGTCATGTTGAATGACACAGATGGTCGTCTGAGGCGCTATCGTGCAACTGAAAAGCAGCATAATGAACACAACTGACTAGATGGTTGCAAGAGAGCAACTGTACAGGAGGTGGAGGACAAACATGTCCCACCCAAAAGCTTGCCAGTAGATTTGCTAGCTATACTAATGTCTGAGGAAGAGTTTCAAGGAACTTTGGGTGTACAAATGGAAAGCCTAAACAGGCTGTACAGCGTAAGAAGGAGCGTAGTAAACACGTGGTGGAGTCGCTGGAATGTCAGCCAACTAGCTCTCAAATGAAGGTTGAGGATCTTGTCAAGGACAAAGTATATAGTATGAGGGGAACTGTGGAAAGCACAAGGTTGCTAATAGATCGACCAGTGCCTCGGCCAGGAGTGCAATGGGTGTATGACCCACGAATGCCATGGGAGTAGAACAAGTTGGTGGTGTCAATGGTGACGCAGACTATGGAAAGGGTGCAGGTGACCCAGGTGGGAGAAGTATACCGTCATGCATGAGAGGACAAAATTTCTGAAACATCAGATATCATATTTGATGGACTCTCGCTGAAAGTAAGAAGCGTGCAGTCATTGTCAAGTACAACAAGAGTGGTGGAGAGACAACCGGTCATAAGGTTGAATCTGGGAGATCTCACAGAAGAGCATGTACATGCCTTACAGAAGCGATTTGAACCAAAGGTTCAGCCACATATAGCACATGTAGTAAAAGGGAAAGGTAAGGCTGTGAGCCTTACAGAGGAGGATATTCCTCGATTGCACCAGCAATGGCAACAGGAATTTGCTGATATTGTCAACGGAATGAAGGAAGAGCTTCCTCCATGGCAGGAGGTTAACCATGAGATTAACCTCATTGACAATAATAAGCAGTACAAGTATCACTTGCCTTGCTGTCTGTGAGCACTACAGGATCAGCTTCGTGAAAAAACAAACAAATACATAAATGCAAAGTGGTGGGAGCCACTGCTGGCAGTGCAAGCTGCACCTTTACTGTGTATTCCCAAGAAGGATGAGACATTATGGACTGCATTGGATGCACGACAGCGCAATGATAATACAGTCAAGGACATAACACCCCTTCCAGATCAGGAAGTCATATGCAAAGATGTCACCACAGTGAAATATAGGTCAAAAATCGACCTTATGGACATGTATGAACAAGTTCGCATACACAAAGAGGATATACCAAAAACATTGTTTTGTCCCTGATGGGGACCTTTGTAAGTAACATCATGCAGATTGGTGATTGCAATGCACCAGCGACATTTCAGAGGTTAATGACCTCAATCTTCTGAGATGTAATCGGGAAGTTTATGCACGTCTATTTAGACAATATATTCATCTTTTCTGATTCCATTGAGGAGCATGAGCAGCACCTATGAGTCGTATTTGAATGACTATATAAGGCTAGTCTCTATCTCAAATGAAAGAAGTGCGAGTTGTACGCATTGAGTATAGACTGTCTCGGTCACATCATTGATGAGAAGGGTATTCACCCAGACATGGATAAACTCAATCAAATTTGAGAGTGGCGTACTCCACGCACATATAATGATATCCAACGATTCGTTGGACTGGTAAATTACATTGGTAACTTTTTGCCAGATATTATGGCATACACTGGACCACTGATGGCCATGACCCAGAATGGGTCACCGTTTCACTGGAGACCACTGCATCAGCGGTGTTTTGAGATGATTAAGTGCATTTGCGCAAAAACACCAGTGATTTAGCCAATTGATCCATGCATTGACAAGCCTATTTGGCTCATATGCGATGCATTGAAGACCAGAGTCAGGGCCATGTTTGGCCAAGGTAAAACGTGGAAAACTTGCTGACCAGCAGGATTTATGTCTTGTAAGTTTCCTGCAGCACAGCAGAACTATGCTGTTCATGAGTTGGAAACACTCGCTATCCTGGAAGCCCTCCTGAAGTGGGAGGATAAGCTGATGGGGTATAAGATCTATATCATTACGGATCACAAGGCACTTGAGTTTTTTAAGACCCAAGTGCATCTATCACCACGACAACATCGCTGGATTGACTACATGTCACGATATCAGTTTGACATCACCTACATAAAAGGTGAATTGAACAAGGTGGCGGACTGCCTGTCTTGATATTTCAAGAGTGATACTTGAGATAATGTCCATGACGCACACGACTATGTGCAGGCAGACAAACACATCAATCTGGAGGGTGAAGACTTGCCCCTGCATAGGTTCCATGAAATCAAGGAACATACAGTTGAGCTACGTACCCTGCAAGTGCAGGAATCACGTCACAGTAAGCGACTGCAAGAACAGCAAGAAGCTTGCGATATTGAGGTGCAGATGCTGGTAGATCATGAGATTCCCCAGCCAGGCGAAGAAAGGAGGCAGGAGGTGTGCCCCAGTGGTGCAGAAATGACTCTCCAGCAGGCATTGGACTTGCATGACCATCATCCTGTGCCAATTGACTTAGGCAATGCGCAATTTCACACATGTATCCAGCAAGGATACAAGGATAACAATCTCTTCTTAGAGATTCTGAACAATATCCAAGCGCATCCGCACTTCAAGTTGGAGCAGCAGCTTGTCTACCTTACCAGACCCACTGGGTCCAACGTCATCTGCATTCCCCGGGAGAGGTTGCTGATCATGACTATCCTGGACCAGGCCCACAGAGTAGTGGGCCACTTTGGAACTCAGAAAACACTGGACTATGTGCGATGCTGGTACTGGTGGCCACAAATGGCCAAAGAAACGAGCCAATTCTGCTCGACATGCAAGCTTTGTCAACAGTCAAAAGTACCAACACTGAAGCCACCGGGGAAGCTTCATTCACTTCCTATACTGGTCAAGCCCTGGGATTCGATCAGGATAGACTTTATAGGTCCGTTTCCCGAGTCAAAGAGTTTCAACTACCTCTGGGTAGTAATTTGCAGAATGACCAGTATGGTCCATCTCATTCTGGTGAGAACCACTATGACAGCTTCAGACTTGTCATGGATCTATTTCAAGGAGATAGTGCACCTTCATGGATTGCCAAGTTTGATTGTCAGCGATCGAGATGCTAAGTTTACTTCCAAATTGTGGAAGGAGCTGCACAACCTTCTTGGAGCAAAGCTGCTCATGTCAACGTCATTTTATCCACAAACAGATGGTCAGACAGAATGCGCAAATGGAAATATTGCACAAATATTGTGAGCAGTTGTATGTCCTGATCAGAAGGACTGGGTGGATAGATGTCCACTTCTTGAATTTGCGATAAACACGAGCATCTCTGAAACCACAGGGTATTCACCTTTTGAACTCAATAATGGCTACATGCCATCCATGATTCGTGAACTTTGCACTGACAAAGCTATTCATGTGGGAGTAAAGCAGTTTGCGTGCAATGCACTAAGAAACTTGGCAGATGCTCATGATGCGATTATAGAATCGTGCGTCTGGCAGACAAAACATGCGAACAATCACAGACGAGAAGACCCAGACATCAAGAAAGGAAACCTAGTGTACCTTTCGACGAAGAACTTGAACTTGCCACAAGGCAGAGCGAGTAAACTGTGTCCAAAGTGGATTGGACCATATAGAGTCCTCGAGGTGGAGCCGAGCACGTCTAACTACGTGCTGGAACTGCCCCAGGCACTGCAGGCATGCAGGATAGTCCCTAAGTTCCATGTGTTGCTGTTGCAACCATACTTGGCCAATAGTGACGTGCTCTTTCTTAATTGCGCTACACCGGAACCGTATGACTTTGGAACTGGTAATGATCAGGAATGGTTTGTAGATGACCTCATAGGTCATAGGTAGATAGAGGGAAACCTCGAATTCAAGGTAAGGTGGAGCCTAGGTGATACTACCTGGGAACTGCTAGCAAACTGCAAAGATCTTGCAGCAATGGACAAGTACCTAGAGCTGCAGGGCGTGAAACACCCTCAACAGCTAGCAAAACACGCATAACGCATGTGTGGTGGTGAAATGTGGATGAAGTCCACTTTGATGGCTGGTTGAAGACCAAGTGGCAGCTATTTGTGGTTGTTTACACCATTGGCAGAGTTAGGAGATTTTTTTTTCTTCTTTTCTCCTTCTAAGTCTCAATACACGTCGCTAGCGTGTTCATTGTAATGGCCTATTGGGGGCCACAAAAAAGTAATCAGAGCCTACAAGGCTCTAGTAGCAGGGAGAGACCCCCAAATATACAAGTGCAAAAATACCAAGGGCAGCCGCCGTATTTGGTGGCGAGCCAACACCATCTTGTGGGCGTGGCCTATCCAGGCTGCAAAGAACCGCTTCCATATCAGACCCCCCTCCACTCGCAAGAGATGGAGGTCAATGATGAGGAGCGCTATGAGCACCCAGAGGACAGCATGCACTCAGAGCGCTATTATCAGGTTCCACCAGTGCGCTCGCAGGCGTCAATTCTGACGTATGTGGGTGCGGTGACAGGACCACCATCCATACCGTGGGCACATCGGCCCATGGTAGAATCATATGTGGAGTCTGCGCCACAAGCGCAGGAGCTAGCAGTGCCTGACACACTCCTGAGCAGATTGGAAGTAGCGGGACAGCCAGTCTCTGCAACTGCATCCTTCCTGCAGGACAGTCTGGCCATGATGGTGATGGAGGGGTTGCTCGACCAGATCAAGCTGATGAGGAGGCAGCGCGTTGTAGCGCTGGAACAAATTGAATGTGCATCTAAGCGCAAAGTGTCTACGTTTGAGGAATTACTGCTGAGGTCAAAGGGGCCAAATATCAGCCCAGTCAACTGGTCGACCCTCCATGGGCTAGGTTGCCATCAGCCACGCAATTTGCGTGCTCCAAGCAGCCTGCTCAGCTCATTGCTTTGTCTTCACAGCTATCTGTTGTGGCCCCTCAGGGCCAGTCAGAGTCACTGGCTGTCGTCAGTAAGCCTCTGGCTGACCTGTCCTTGGGCCAGCAGGAACCCGCATTGTCTCGGGCCCCACTTATGGGATCCAAAACTGTTACTATGGCACCTCGGGCGCCAACTCTTAATACATCCCATGCTGAGTCAGGAGGGAGAACTCTGGTGCGAAATGCACCTGCCCCTCTGGTGACTCAGCCACAACCTGTTGCGTCTGCCCCAGCAAAGTCAGGGCCATCTCATCAATGTCGCAGCTGCAAGCCGCCTCTTGATGCCTCCAAATTAGAGGTCATAGCCTTCCCTGCTGGCATTTCTGCATGAGTGAAAGAAGTCCAGATGCTTTTTATGTTGCTGGTGTTTGTACTGGCCCCACCAGAACATTACCCTGTGGTCATCTTGACTCTAGACCCCTGCATACCAGAACAATATGATGGTCTGGTGGCAATCTCAAGAGGGAAACCCATGCCTGGAAAAGGCAAAGCACCAGTTGCATCCTTGTCTGATGAGAGCAACTATGGAGAGTCGAGCTTGGAGCAGGAGAAGGATGGGGAAGAGGGGGAATTGGCAGCAGACCAATTCCAATGAGTATTGTGCAGTAAGTGCATTGCAAAGAAGAAGGTGAACCACACCAAGGAGCTGAAGGCCCTGAAATATAGGGCTGAGGATGAGTTCTCAGAGAGAATCCCTGATGGCTTGGGGGTGAAGGTGTGGGGGCTGCTCAATATTGAGCAAATGAACTCATGCTTTAGAGGAGCACTCAGTCATTGCACATACTATTCGTATGCCATGAATACAGTGCTGATGGGAGCTGACGCCAATAGAGTGGCATTGTATGAGTATGCCTTGGGCCAGTGTGCCCACATCCCAGGTATGATTGTATACAAGCACGCCCCACATGGTCTTCCCCACACTCTGTTAGAGCTGGACCAGCTCTACAAGTATTACATGAATGTCCACGTCCCACGTCGCAACAGAATTGTTGCTTACATGTTGATCACAGAGCTTCAAATGTTCACACAGCGAACAGTTGAGGCTCTGCATGACCAGACCATGCAGCTTCTGATGAAGGAGCCTCAATACCAGGACCTTGTCAACCCAATGCAGAGCCCTGACAACCTCGCTCTTGTTGAGCGATGACATATTCTGGGGCGCTTTTTGCGCACAAAAGACGATGGTTCCACGGTGCTGTGTGTAATGTGTGCTCAAGATCCAGCCACACTGTTCAACTTGGACCAGCTGGTGCAGTATGCACTGGTCTTTGGTTGACCTGGGCTGGAGAACACTTATCAGGGCATTGCGGTGGATCATGCCTACCGCATGCACTGGCAGACCCTCTTTGGGTTCACCTTATGTTGAGCTTTATGCACTAACAGCACAGCCAAGCCCATGATCGTGCGGTGCATGACCCTTGTCATGCATGGCCTGTCTGGGGCTGTATTGAGAGGCGATTGCCTTGTATGAAGCCATGTTTCCCGAGCAACCATTTGAGCCCCAGCGTGGGCCAAAGCTCAAAATTTACCAAGTTCACGTGCTTGACAACCAGGCATGGAACTTCTCTGATGACGATGCGTTATGTGTCTTTCTACACAACTGGATTCCGCTAGATTGGGTGGACCATGCCTACACTTATGGTGTAGTCTTCCTGGAACAGCAGTTCCATTCCCCCATGATGTCTATGGACATCTTCAAACAGGTCAATGATGAGCGCATGGAGCGCCTCTCCAAGTATGGCGCCCCTGCCACAATCCCGCAATGGGATAGATGGCAGGAGATGACTGAAGACGACTATTATCATCTTATGTTCAAACACCACAAGGAGAGCAATCTCCCTGTTAACCCTGAGGCCAATGGCCTCTACTACCTCATCGGAATGGACTCAAATTGGGTCAATCTCTTAAACTGAACATCGACACACGGTACGCTCACCACCATGCCTACTGCAATTAATGTCGCATTTACTGAGCCTATGGTGGTAGATTCGCCTGCAGTCAAGAGGCCAACCACCGCACCGAGGACAAAATTGGTGCCTCCTCCTCCTACGATTAACGTTGCAACTGAGGAGAAGTCAATGGTGACAGAGATGGGCACGGTCACAAAGGCATCATCGGACAGGTCCTAGACCCATATTTTTATTGTGTAGATAACTCTGAGTAACCCACTCAATATGTTCAAGCTGACATGCACTCCAGAGTAGCGTGTATATACAGCAGACCCAGAGGAGGGGTCATCTTATCTTGTTTCTACCTCAAATATTAATATTTTGTTTTGGCTGCTGGCATCATATACGTCCATGTCTGATAAGAGACTGCAATCTTTTGTGTTCAGATGACACAACTACGTTGCATATGATGCTAACATTTTGCAGCAACACAAAGCACATATTAGCCTGTTGTTTGCACTGTTGTGCATCCTCCATTCCACTCCAACTCCTTTTCTTAGACTGAGTATTCGGTCTCATTGGGGGATATGTAACGGAGTCACACTTGTTACTAGCATCAATGACGCTATAAGCAGTAATTAGAGTATTATGTAAGACAACATCTTGTGTTCACTCTAGTTTTAGTCAATCCGATACTGCGGTCTGATTCAGCACTGTGTGATACACACAAAATCATTCTAGCTCGTAACCTACGATTACAAAATTTCTCAGACAATAAGGAAAGTAAGAGGTCACATTTAACCCTGTCTATCTAGCTATAGCTGGTATTGGACCAATATCCATCAGTAGCTAAGGAATTGACAAAAAAGCATCTGCAGCTTTATATAGTAAAGCATCTACAGTTACTGGCTGCTAGGAGCTACAATATACCTTGTGCAGATTTTACAGAATATATTGAATTATTTGTGCATATTTTTGAACTCAAAGTGGTGGAATACCTCAAGCACAAAGCAGCATGAGAGTTAGCAGTCTCAACAACTACTTTGGCCAACTTAGTAGAATGTGAAATAAGTGTGCACCAATGAGCACTGTTGATTGTGGATGCAATAAAATTGCTAAATATGCCCTGTCAGGCCAATAAGTCTTAGCAAGACTATATCAGACATCAGAATGCTGCAAACCATCAATGCAACATCAGTGAAGTGCCTCAGCAGGCATTGTCTAAAGTGGAGACTGTGACAATGACTCCAGCAGAGCCAGAGGTGTTACTTGCTGTGCAAGAAGTTAAGATATCTTGAAAGCAAGTCACCATCAAAGAAAAGGTGGACAAAGTCCACATTCTAGAAGAGCAAATACAACCACAACACATAGCACAATGTGTCTACCTGGTAGACAATTAGAATGAACATGTCAATTACCAGAGAATATGCAACCAGGACTTGCACAATTATGGTGAGTTGTTAATTGACAACCAGAGGATAGCCTTTGAAGGGCATGAAGGTGTAACACCTGTTGATGATCTGCGGCAACAGTTTGCTGCTTGAACTACTGAGCTGGACAGAGATTCAGAGGGTAGTGATGATAGTAGTAATCATTATGATAGAAGAGAGCAGAATTGTTGCAGTAATAACAGTGGAGGTCATAATTGTAGATAGAACAATCAAGACATTAATAATTGTTGTAATAGTGGCAGGCAGGCAGGCTGGTAGATCATCAGCAGATCAAGAGATGAGGCAACAGCCTACCCTACAGCTGGAAAGAATGGCTAATAAACACCTGTTTTGCAGTCCTTAGACATTTTTAATGCCTGCCCCTTATGATCTGCATAAAACTATGCCTGGAATGAATAAAATGGTATGGATCTATATGGATCAATTATATGTATGACCACCTTACTCATCTGATGGATGACTCTCTTAAAGTCAGGTTTAAAATCCCTGCCAGGGTAAGTTCCTACAAATCTGATGGTAAGCACATATGTGCATATGCTGGAGAACATAGGTTCTCATAGCTGGAGGACTGGGCCATGGATGTCTGCTACCACAGCCTGCTATTATAATGGAGACAACATAGACCAGAAGAGAATATTCATGCTACATAAATTTATGGAAGGAGAGGCTTGGAATTGGTTCCACTATCATATCCTATATATCAATCATGATAAATCACATTGGATGTTTAAAAAGGTCCTGATAGAACTATATAATTGTTTTGTCAATGCTGCAACCATGTAGGAAGCTTGTGATGCCTTTCAAAAGACAGTGTATGATGCCAAGACTGACATCTAGACTTTCTATGATGACCTGGTCAGTCATATGCAGAATATGGCTGTTTATCCAGATAAATACACTATTTGTAAGACATTCCTGAATGAAATACCTGCAGATATTAGAAGAGTATTGATACGTGATGACAATTTGTCTCCAGAGGTCAATACAGTAACCAAGTTCTTGGTATATGCCATTTGGTATGAGCAGTCAACATGAACTGCATATCATTATGAATAGTGTAGTTCATGCTGAGGGCCTGTGAATCATCAGGCAGTGAAAGTGGGAACCTTCCTAGCCAAACAGTCAGAGATGGAGAACAATCACAATTTACAATTTGTTGTCTGCAAGACAATTCCTAGAGGCCAACAGCTTTGACTAAAACCTGCTGAATATCTGTCAGCAAAAGATAGTTGACCCTATTCAGATAAAAACCAAGTAGCAGCTAGAGGGGGTGCAGTGCCTGCAATGCATATAGTTAAATTCAATGTAGTTTCTGGAGCAGCCTAGAGAAGGCCTGCAGGAGACTCCTCAACATGCTACAATTGTGAGAGAGTGAGACATTTTACTAAGGAATGCCCTGCTCCTTCCAAAGCACACATCCAGATGGCCCATACAGCTGCAGCCCCTAGTGATGTTGTCAGTGATGATGAGGACAAAGAAGTCATCAAGGAGGCTGGAAAAAAGCTGCAAGAAGTAACTGATGGCTCAGAAGTGGATGATACTGAAAGCATCCAAATTGATGACAACAAATATATTGCAGTAGATATGTATAACAGCAACTACTACACTTGTAGTAATGAGAACAAACACTTGTTTGCACTGACAGAGTGCTGAGAAGATTGACATGTCCAAATAAGACGTGTAATCTAGCAGAAAGCAACTAATAAGTTGCAGCGGCCATATTTTACTCTCAAGGAGAAGGAGTGCTTGGTCACCTATATTGATGTCAATGGACATTTGGCCTGAACTTTGTGGGACTCAGGGAGTATCACTATGGGCATTATGCCCTAGTTTGCTCATGTCAATGCAATATGTGTTTATGAGTTGGAAAGGCCATTGATGCTCCAGTTGGAAACTGTAGAAAGCCAT
This sequence comes from Termitomyces sp. MG16, assembly GCA_003313075.1. Lineage (NCBI taxonomy): Eukaryota > Fungi > Basidiomycota > Agaricomycetes > Agaricales > Lyophyllaceae > Termitomyces > Termitomyces sp. MG16. The sequence continues at coordinate 22,661 of QGOA01005214.1, forward strand.
GCCATAGTGCAGTTTAGCACTGAAGTAAGGATAAAGATATCAGAGATATCAGCCAAGGAGTATGTGAATATAGCAAATTTTGATTGCTACAATATAATCATTGGTATGCTGTTTATACATAAGAATAAAGTGTCTCTGGACTTTGTGAATAACATGGTCATTGTGAATAGTAAGCCTATGAAGGCAGAGAAGATTGTATTAAGCAACACAGACAGTTACTTGTGGCACTATTATGTGATAGAAAAGCATTGCCAACAAGCACAACTGACTAAATAGTCACAGGAAAGCAACTGTGCAGGAGGTGAAAGACAAGCAAATTCCACCAAAGAACCTACCAGCAGATTTGCTGGCTATTCTGATGTCTGAGAAAAAGTTTCAAAGAACTCTGAAGAAGGAAAAGTACTCAGATGTGGCTGGGTATAAAAGTAGAAAGCATAATCAGACTAGACAGCATAAAAAAAAGCATGATAAACATATGATGGAGTCGCTGGAATGCCAGCTAACTAGCTCTTCAGTGAGAGTGAAGAATCTCATCAAGGATGAGGTATATAGTATAATGGGAACTGTGAGAAGCACAAGGTTGCTAATAGATCCCAGAAGTGCAATGGGTATATGACCCACAAATGCTATGAGAATAGAATAAGTTGGTAGCATCAATGGTGATGCATACTATAAAAAAAGTGTAGTCAACCCTAAAGGAAGAGGTATACCATTATGCACAAGAAGATAAGATTTCCAAAACATCAGATATTGTATATGATGGGGTATTGCTGAAAGTAAAAAGTGTGCAGTCATTGTCAAATATAATAAGAGTAGTGAGGATGCAACTAGTTGTAAGGTTGAACCTGAGAAGTCTTACAGACATGCCTTACAGGAGCAATTTAAACCAAGGATTCAGCCATGTGTAGCACATATACCAAAGGAGAAAGGTAAAGCTATAAGCCTTATAGAGGAAGATATTTATTGATTGCACTAGCAATAGCAGCACAAGTTTGCTGATATTGTCAACAGGACAAAGGAAGAGCTTCTCTCTTAGAGAGAGGTGAATCATAAGATTAATTTCATTGACAAGAATAAGCAGTACAAGTACTACCTGCCTTGCTGCCTGTGAGCACCACAAGATCAGCTTTATAAAAAAACAAGATGTGGCACTACAAATTGCATTGGATGTGTGATAAGTGTAACTCCCCTTTTGGATCAGGAAGTTATACATGAAGATATTGCTAAGACAAAGTATAGGTCAAAAATTGACCTCACAGATGTATATGAACAAGTTTGCATATATGAAGAAGAAATACCAAAGATGTTGTTTTTGTCTCTAATGAGGACATTTGTGAGTAATAATATTATGCAAATTGATGACTGCAATGCACCAGCAACATTTTAGAGGTTAATGACCTTTATTTTCCAAGACATGATTGAGAAGCTTATGCATATCTACTTAGACAATATATTTATATTTTCAGACTCCATTGAGGAGCATGAGCAGCATTTACAAGTTGTATTTGAGCAACTTTGTAAGGCAAGCCTCTACCTCAAATAGAAAAAGTTTAAGTTGTATACACCTAGTAAAAACTGTCTTAGTCATGTCATTGACAAGAAGGATATACATCCAAATGGAGATAAACTTGATCAAATTTGAGAGTGGCATACTCTACGCACGTATAACAATATCTAGCATTTTATTGAATTAGTGAATTACATTGGTAACTTTTTACCAGACATCATGGCCTATACTGGGCTACCAATGGCCATGATCCAGAATGGGTCTCCCTTTTATTGGAGACTGCTGCATTAGCAGTGTTTTAAAATGATCAAGTGCATTTGCGCAAAGATGCCTGTCATTAGGCCTATTGACCTACGCATCTACAAGCCTATTTGGCTCATATATAATGCATCAAAAACAAAGATCAGGGCCATGTTTAGCCAAGACAACACATGGTAAACTTGCTGACCAGCAGAATTTATGTTCCATAAATTCACTGCTGCATAGCAGAACTATGCAGTACATGAGTTAGAGACACTTGCTATTTTAGAAGCCCTTCTGAAATGGGAGGATAAATTAATGGGATATAAGATCTATATTATCATGGATCACAAAGTGCTCAAGTCTGTAAGACTCAAGCGCACTTATCACCGCAACAACGTTGCTGAATTGATTATATATTGCAATATTAGTTTGATATCACTTATGTAAAGAGTGAACTGAACAAGGTTGCAGATTGCTTATCTTGATATTTCAAAAATGATACTTGAGATGACATCTATGACATGCATGACTATGTCCAAGCAGACAGATGAATTGATCCAAAGGGCAAAGACTTGCCCTTGCATAGGTTCCAGGAAATAAAGGATTATAGTGTTGAAATACATGCCATTCAAGTGCAAGAAGCACGGTGCAGCCATCGACTTCAGAAACTGCAAGAAGCTTGAAATATTGAGGCTCAGGTGTTGGTATGAGTCAATTCTGCATGACATGCAAGCTATGTCACTAGTCAAAAGTTTTGACATTGAAGCCACTGGAGAAGCTTTATTTGCTTTTAATTCCAGTCAAATCTTAAGACTCAATTGAGATGGACTTTATCAGTCCATTTCTAGAGTCAAAGAATTTCAACTACTTGTGGGTAGTAATCTGTAGAATGACCAGTATGGTCCATCTGATTCCTGTGAGGACAACTATGACAGCTTCAGACTTGTCTTGGATTTATCTCAAGGAAATAGTATGCTTCCATAGACTACCCAGCTTGATCATAAGTGATTGAGATGCTAGGTTCACTTCCAAATGGTAAAAAGAGCTGCACAAGCTGCTTGGAGCAAAGTTGCTTATATCAACATTGTTTCATCTGCAAATAAATGGACAGACAAAACATGCAAATAGAAATATTGCACAGATATTGCAAGCATTTGTATGTCCTGATCAGAAGGACTGGGTAGATAAATGTCCCTTTGTTGAATTCATGATAAATGCAAGCATATCAGAGACTACAGGATACTCACTTTTTGAACTAAACAGTAGCTATATGCCATCTACGATTCATGAACTTTGCACTGACAAAGTTATCCATGTCAGCATTACCCAGTTTGTATGTAATGCGCTATGAAACTTAGTGAATGCCCATGATGCAATTATAGAATTGTGTGTGTGGCAAACAAAACATGCAAATAGTTGCAGGCATAATGAACCAGACATCAAGAAAGGGAGCCTGGTCTACCTCTCAACAAAGAACTTGAACCTGTCAAAAGGCAGAGCTAGCAAGTTGTGTTCCAAGTGGATTGGACTGTATAAGATTCTCAAAGCTGAACCTAGTATGTCTAATTACATGTTGGAACTACCCCGTGCACTGCAAACATGCAGAATAGTGCCTAAGTTTCATGTGTTGCTGTTGCAACCATACATTGCCAGTATTGATGCGCTGTTTTCTAATTGCACAACCCCAAAGCCATATAACTTTGGAACTGGTGACTACTAGGAATGGTTTATGGATGACCTCATAGATCATAGGTGGACAAAGAGACACCTCAAATTTGAGGTAAGATGGAGCTTAAATGAGAGTCTCTAATCAGCTGCAAGAATCTTGCAGCTCTGGACCAGTATCTAGAGTTTCAGAGCATGAAACATCCTCAACAGCTAGCAAAATGTGCATAGAGTGCATGAGATGGTAAAATGTGAATGAAGTCTACTTTGATAACCAGTGACTAATTGGGTGGCTACTATTTGTAGCTGTTTACTCTACTCTAATAACTAGTGATTAACTAGGTGGCAAGTATTTGTAGCTGTTTACACCACTGGCAGAGTTAGGAGATTTTTTTTCTTTTCTCCTTCCAAGTCCCAATACACATAGCTAACATATTATCTGAAATAGCCTATTAGGGGCCTAGTAAAACTAATTAGAGCCTGCAAGGCTCTGGTGGAGGGGAGAGGCCTCCTAATATACAGAATTATCCTTATCAACCAGACAGACTATCAGAGGCAGCTGCCATATCCAGTAGCCAGCCAATACCAGACAGCAGGCATGGCCTATCTAGGCTGCAAGGAGCTGCTACTATACCAGATGCCCCTCCACTTGCAAGAGATAGAGGTGGACAATGAGGGGTGCTATGAGCACTCAGAAGACAGCACATGCCAAGAGCACTACTACCAGGTGCTATTATCACATCTGCTGGCATCAATACCAATATATGCAGATGCAGTGATGGGACCATCATCTATGCTATAGGCGCACTGCCCTATAGCTGACCCATATGTATGTGGAAGTTGTGCCACAGGTGCAGGAATCAATAGTGCCAGACGCACTCCTTTGTTGACTAGAAGCAGCAGGACAGCCAGTCTCTGCAACTGCATCTTTGCTGCAGGATAAGTTGGCTGTTGTGGTAAAGGGGTTGCTCAACCAAATCAAGCTGATGAGAAGGCAGTGCATATTGGCGCTGGAGCAGATTGAGTATGCATCCAAGTGCAAAGTTTCAACTTTTGAGAAATTGACTGCATCAAGAGGGCTAGAGATCAGCCTGCCCAACCAGTCAAACCTCTATGGGCAAGGATGCCACCAGCAGTGCAACTAGCATGCTCTGAGCAGCCTGCTCAGCCCATTGCTTCATCATTGCAGTTACCTGCCCTGGCCCTTCATCAGAGCCATTGGCTATAGTCAGTAAGCCTTTGGCTGGATTGTCTTGGAGTCAGCAGGAAGCTGCACCATCTTGGGCCCCACCTATGGTGTTCAAATCTGTCACTGTGGTGCCAAGAGCACCTATTCAAACTACTTCTTGCACTGAGCCAGGAGGGAGAACTATGGTGCAAAATGTGCCTGCCCCTCTGGTGGCCCAGCCATTGTCTACGTTGTCTGCTCTGGCCAAGCCAGAGCTATCCTGTCAGCATTGCAGTTATAAACTGCTGCTGGAGACTTCAAACTGGAGATGATAGCCTTCCTGGCCAGCATCTCCAAACAAGCTAGGGAAGTTTCAATGTTGTTCATATTACCCATATCCATGCCAGCACTGCAGGCACACAATCCTGTAGTCACTTTGAGCCCAGATCCCTACACACTGGAGCAGTATGATAGTCTGGTGGCAACTTCAAGAAACAAGCCTATGCCTAAAAAAGGCAAAGCCCCAGTTATCTCCTTGTCTGATGAGAGTGACTATGGAGAGTTGAGCTTGGAGCACAAGGAGGAGGGAGAGGAAGGGGAATCAGCAGCAGACCAATTCCAACAAGTATTGTGCATAGCAAAGAAGAAGGTGAATCACACCAAGGAGTTGCATGCCATTAAATATAGGGCCAAGGATGATTTTTCAGGGAAGATCTCCAATGGTTTGGGGGTGAAAGTGTGGAGGCCACTTAACATCAAGTGGATGAACTTGTGCTTTAGAGGAGCACTCAGCCACTGCACATATTATTTGTATCATTTGAATACAGTACTTGCTGATGGGAGCCAACGCCAACTGGGCAGCAGCTTATGAGTTTGCCTCTGGGCACATGCTGGCATACCTGCCACTATTGTTTACAAGTTCTCCCCTTGTGGTCTTTGCCACACTCCATTAAAGCTTGACTAGCTTTACAAGTACTATTCAAATCCCCACACCCCCAATGTAACAGAATTATTGAGTACATGCTGATTACCAAGCTCCAGATATTTTCACAGCCAACAAAAGATGCTCTCCATGACCAAACAATGTGGATCCTTGTGAGAGATCCCTGTTACCAGAACCTTGTCAACCCTAATGCAAGGAGCTGACAACCTTGTGCTTGTAAAGCACTGACATATTCTGGAGCACTTTTTATGCACAAAAGAAGATGGTATCCCTGTGCTGCACATAATACACACATCAGATCCAACCACCCCGTTTGACCTGGACCAGCTGGCCCAATATACACTGGTCTCTGGTTACCCTGGGTTCAAGAATACTTATCAGAGCATCATGGTGGATCTTGCCTACCACATGCACTGGCAAACCCTCTTTGGATTTGTGTTGTGTTGAGCTTTGTGCACTAACAGTGCAGCCAAACTTGTGATTATGCAGTGCATGACTCTTGTCATGGCCTGCCTGGGGTTGTACCATGAGGCTGTTGCCTTGTATGATTCCATATTCTCTGAGCAACCATTTGAGCTCCAGAGCAGGCCCCAGCTCAAAATCCATCAAGTTCACATGCCTGATGACTTTGCACAGAACTTTTCTGATGAAGATGCATTATGTGTCTTGTTACACAACCAGATACTGCCCATCTGGATAAACCATGCATATACATATGGAGTGGTCTTTCTGGAACAGCAGTTCCATGCCCCAACAATGTCTATGGACATTTTCAAACAGATCAACAATGAGTGCATGGTTGGTGGGAGATGACCAAGGATGACTATTATTGTCTCATTTTTGAGCACAATGAGGAGAGTTGTCTTTCTGAAAACCCCAAGGCAAACAGCCTCTACTATCTTATTGGCATGGACCCAAATCAGGTCAATCTCCTAAAATGCACAGCAGTGCATGATATGCTACCCACCATTGCTTCAGCAATTAATGTCACACTAACTGAGCCTATGGTGGTAGACTCACCTGCAGTTGAGGAGCCCATCACTCCACCAAGAATGGAATCAGCACCTCTCCCTCCCATGATTAACGTTGCACTAGAGGAGGAGTCAATGGTGACGGAAACAGGTGCAGTTGCAGGAGCCTTATTGGATGGGTCATAGATCCCTATAATTTTAGGTAAATTTGAATATACACTCAACATTCTTCAACTGACATGCACTCCAGTGTAGCATGTATTTACAGTAGACAGCTGTTTTAATTCATAACTCATTTTTTTAAAATTTTATCTTGATTTTGTTGTTGTCTGGCTGGTATGCGCATTTGTGCACTAAGAGGTCATAAGACTCAGCATGAAACCCTGTGCTCGACTCTCTTGTTATTGACAGTACTATTAACTCCCACAGCTATGCCATATGTGTTATCACTTAACATCATGTACTTTTGTGCATCTTCCTAGATTCATCTTTCATCTAAAACCAAGTATTTGGTCTTATTGGAGAGTATGTAATGGATTGTCACATGTCAAGGACACTATTAGCACACCTTAGAGTATTATATAAGACAACATCTTGTATTCACTCTAGTACTAGTCAAATCCAATACAGTGGTTTGATTTAGCACTGTGTGATCCACAAGAGATATTTCTAGCTCGTAACCAACAGTTACAAATGGTTCAACATAAACCTCTTTGGCTTCTCAAGCTTTTTATTATTCTAAATATTACAGTAAGATCTGGAAAGAAGAATATAGATAACTACTCACAAAAGCTTATTGCAAGATTTTTAGCATTTCCTGGTGAAGAGTTTCAACTTCTTCCACCTTGCAAAAGTATGAGACATGGCTTGAATAGTATCTGGATGACTGCTACCTAAGACTTCTTGCCTAACTTTAAGCACTTCTTGTTCAAGAGTCTTAGTCTCTTCCAGTTTTCCACTTTGACCAAGTATTATACTAAGATTATACATGGCTTGAATAGTATCTGGATGACTGCTACCTAAGGCTTCTTGCCTAACTTTGAGTACTTCTTGTCCAAGAGTCTCAGCCTCTTCCAGTTTTCCACTTTGACCAAGTATTATACTAAGATTATACATGGCTTCAATAGTATCTGAATGACTGCTACCTAAGGCTTCTTGCCTAACTCTGAGTACTTCTTGTCCAAGAATCTCAGCATCTTTTAGTTTTCCACCTTCAAAAAGTGTTATAGCAAGATTATACATGGCTTCAATAGTATCTGGATGACTGCTACCTAAGGCTTCTTGCCTAACTTTGAGTACTTTTTGTCCAAGAGTCTCAGCCTCTTCTAGTTTTCCACTTTGACCAAGTGTTGTAGCAAGATTATACATGGCTCGAATAGTATCTGGATGACTGCTACCTAAGGCTTCTTGTCTAACTTTGAGTACTTCTTGTCCAAGAGTTTCAGCCTCTTCTAGTTTTCCACTTTGAAAAAGTGTTATAGCAAGATTATACATGGCTTTAATAGTATTTGGATAACTGATACATAAGACTTCTTGCCTAACCTTGAGTACTTCTTGTTCAAGAGTCTTAGCCTCTTCCAGTTTTCCACTTTGACCAAGTGTTATAGCAAGACTGGACATGGCTTCAATAGTATCTGGATGACTGCTACCTAAGGCTTCTTGCCTAACTTTGAGTACTTTTTGTCCAAGAGTCTCAGCCTCTTCTAGTTTTCCACTTTGACCAAGTGTTATAGCAAGATTATACATGGCTTGAATAGTATCTGGATGACTGCTACCTAAGGCTTCTTGCCTAACTTTGAGTACTTCTTGTCCAAGAGTCTCAGCCTCTTCCAGTTTTCCATATTGAAAAAGTATTATAGCAAGATTATACATGGCCTGAATAGTATCTGGATGACTGCTACCTAAGACTTCTTGCCTAACCTTGAGTACTTCTTGTTCAAGAGTCTCAGCTTCTTCCAGTTTTCCACTTTGACCAAGTGTTATAGCAAGACTGGACATGGCTTCAATAGTATCTGGATGACTGCTACCTAAGGCTTCTTGCCTCACTTTGAGCACTTGTTGGTGAAGAGTCTCAGCTTCTTCTAGTTTTCCACTTTGAAAAAGTGTTATAGCAAGACTGAACATGGCTTCAATAGTATCTGGATGACTGCTACCTAAGGCTTCTTGCCTAACTTTGAGCACTTCTTGTCCAAGAGCCTCAGCCTCTTCTAGTTTTCTACTTTGAGCAAGTATTATAGCAAGACTAGACATGGCTTCAATAGTATCTGAATGACTTCTTCCCTGCACTTGTGTATAGTCTCTAAGAATACACTTTTCAAGTTGCTCTGCATCATTCCAAAAGTGTGCACATGAGAAAATTTGACTCAGCATCTTTGCTAGTTTGTTATTATCACATTCATAATTTAGATGCTTGACCAATGCTTGTATATGCAGCACCCATTGAGCTGCATCATAGTATTCAAACCTTTGATTTCCTAAGCAAAAAAATAATTGTTGTCCACATTTTTTTGCTTTTTTCTGTTCTTCTATTGTTAATGATTCAAAAGCCCAACCATGAACAAGTGGGTGAATATCTAACAGTGTAACTTCTTCTTCTCTTATTTCAATTAATGAATATGACCTCAGCATATCAATTGCTTCTTCAACTAATATGTCACTCCAATCTTTGTTATCTGTTACAAACTTTTGAAGACAATCCTGTAATTCTTGAGTGTCCACTTCAAGACTACCTGAGAAATTTTTCCAAGCTTTTTCAAGAATTGAAATGGGTATCTTAGAGTGGTGTAACACACTACATAGCATGAGAAGTGCTTTTGCTCTTTCATCTAACTTCTCATAGCTCAGATTCCATGTGGCAAAAATAGAAAGTTGATAGCTATCAATTTTCTGCTTTGTTGCTCTTGCCAAATATCTCATCTTATCTCTTTTATACCTTTCCAGATACTGCTTCACTTCAATGTGTTTATTGTAAAGTAGATAACTCCCTGCTTGAACAATAGCTAATGCAAAATGGCCTAGTTCTTGAACAAGTTCATTTGCAGCTTCTTGCTCAGTTTGCTGCCTCTGACTAGCTTTATAAAAAGCTTCCAAGGAGTCTTCAATTGTTAATTCCCCAATTTTATAATGATTTCCAGGTGCATATATGCTAGATGCTTCATTTCTGCTTGTAATAAGGATATTTCCATGACTGCATTTTGGAAAGAATTTTTGTAGATCAACATCAGGATCATCAGCATTGTCAAAAAGCATCAGCCATTCTTCTTTTTGATGACAAAGCCATGTAAGAGCAGCAACTGGTGTTTTTTCAGGTAAATTGACACTCTGAGCAAGTAAAGTCAAAAACTGCTCAATTGATGCTTTAGAGCTGGCATTGATCATATACATGGAAGAAAATCTAGTTAATCAAATTAAACAATAACTCAATAGACAGTGCAAGATATCTCATACCTGCTTCCAAATTCATGGCAAAAATACAGTGCAATTTGTGTCTTTCCAGCTCCACCCAAGCCATGCAGCACACAATGCTGCTGTACTTGCCTTTTTAATGAGGATTGATGAGGATCAAAACAATGTTCAAGATGTGACAAAATCTCTGCTCTGCCAATGAACAATTGAGATGGAGCAGGAATAATAGGAAGAAGTGCAGAGATAGGTAGATGACAAGGTGTTTGTTTATTTGAAAGATTTATAGCCATGGCTCCACCTTCTCATCAATGTCAGCAAATAGTACAGTTAAATAAGTTGAATAACTTACAAAGAGCCTCAAGAGTAGTCTTTTGAAAACAACTATATAAAGTCTTTGTAAGACCATTCAATTCCTGTGTAACTTTGGCCTTCTCCAAATAAGACAAAGTATGTGTCTTAATTTCTCCCTGTCTATTCCATTCATCCAAAGCCAGCTTTTGAAGGCCCTGATCAACATTAAGTCTGTAAAACAGGCCTGAAATTTGCATAGAAAACTCTCCAAAGCTCTCAGCTAGTCCTTCACAATTGGTGGCTATCCGATAAAGAAGTCCCATCATTCTCTGACCAATAACATTGGTGGGCAACCAAGAAACAACACCAGGATGCCCTGCTCCTATGCTGACAAAACATGCAACTGATTGAGAAAGACCAAAAACCATGAGAGCCTCTTTAAGAACCAGATTGGTTGGATTGCTATAGCCAAAACCTGCACCTATAAAGGTTTCAGGGACTCCACCAGAAGTAATAGAGACACATTTGAAAAAATCAGGAGTAGCAGTGGTGGCACGAGCAGCTTGCACCACTGTACAATCATAGCCTTGATTTGCTTCTACCTCATATGTTCTGAAGATCCGAGGGGTCATATTGACAGAAGGAAGAGCCACCACAAAGCTTTAAGGTCATTACAGTGTCAGCTGAGAAGCAAAAATGTGGAAAGGACTAGAGTACCTTCTGCAGACAGGATCATCCTCTCTCATCAAGGCATCCTCCGGAAATCCAGCAGATCGTAAGATGCTTCTCATGCCAGACTTAAAGACAGTTGCTTTGAACTTCTCGCCCCGAAGGCTCCATTTCTTTACATCAGAGTAGACGTCCCTGCTGAACGATACATACTTCTCAATAGCCAAGTCGATAGGCATACGGAGTCGACCAAGCATTAACGCAATTACTCTGATACACCATCATCGAATATTCAACTGTGTAGTGATGCTTTGTCACATACCCTCCTGTTCCAGCCCCACCGATTATGTCAAAATAATCACAAGGCTTAGGCAGAGATTTAGCGTTTTCCAGGTGCATAATACGAGACATGATTTCTCTGAGAATAATGAGCTCAGACAGTCCACGTACACCACCGTCATCTGGATCATCCATCCCAATGATGTTTAGTAATTGCGATTGGTAGTCAAAAGAGCATACCCAAAGACAACATTCTCAATCCGCGTTGATTTATATCTGTGTTGATATTCTGCATGGGGAGGGGTGAATATTTGAAGTTGATTGAACAAGGGGAAGGAAAGAATGCGGTTTCTCACCTTTAATTGATTCGTGACAGAAAGATGTCCTCACGCTTGGGCCTTTGCTCCGGATAAGATAACCCGGTATACATCAATGTCCCCACGTCCTCTTCCATATGCCTGTACTGCTAACAAAGACTTATTCAAGGTTTCCTGGACATTGCATTTGGAACGTTATGGCGTGAGTGCTTTGAGATTTCGGCCCACGACGATACTATTATGCCCTACCACGCGGAAAGGATGGAACTTCGAAGTATGGAGGAATCGGTATGAAATCAGGATTGGATCTCGGAATAACCGTATTAAATTATATATCCACTACTACTTTATCTACACGCCGATGTCCATCAACCTCTTCTCGAGTTAAACGGCAAACAAGTGCGGATTATGATCCACCTTTGGTCATGAGCATGACCATCCAGGGACACGACTGACTCTCTTCTCTATCATGGCAGTGGTCGATCGATAAGCTAGAGCCTAGTAACCAACGGGATCACTATCACTTCCAGCCGCAAGGTGTCACAAACGCTCTTCCCGGAAAGGGCCGGGTTCACGAGACACGGAGATATGGACACCGGCGCAGCCTATCCGTGTACCTAGCGCCCAAACGTGGGACGGATGTTTTTGATTGCCGTCATCGACACAACTGCCGGTCTCAACAAACGCAAACACGTGATGCGACTATCCCTCTTATCCCCATACACCACACAGCGCCACACAAGCACGGATGCATGGGTCAGTCCCCGAAAATCATCATCGGCTATCGATCACCTCATTTCTTCAGCACTGACATTCGGGTATTCGAATCAATGCTTTACTTGGTTTTTATTTTACCTGAGCCTACACCACTGCAAGCGGCAATCCTCCAAGCTTGGGTCCGGGCCCGAATCTATTTATAGGAATCTACCCGGTACCGACCTTTCCACCAACTGCCAAAGTTAGTTTTCACTCTTTTCTCTAGTCTCTTCAAGACTTCCATTCGAAATGGGCTGGGGTCCCCGCACCGTGGCTAGACGCTCGATGATCTCCTCTCTCCAACGAAAAATATATTTCTACGAAACAAAGAACGCAACTAGTGAACATGGGGCGTGATGGTACCACCATTGCAGCTACAGGTTTCATGATTCATTTCAACACGTGCGCCACGTACATACCAACATCGAATTCTAAGCTGGCGTCCCAGCTACCGACTTCGACTTCGACTTCTTTTTCTCTTTTTTCCATTTCTTCTTCCTTAAGAGCCACAAAATCCACCTAAAAACACTACCACTATCTATCCTCCACTAGACCCTCAAAAAAAGATGTTCCAAGTCTCACCTTCAGCACATGCATACGCATAGATCCACCCGCCCACTCAAACGAAATTAAACGAAATCATTCCACATTAATCCAGAACCGAGTTCCGTTCCAGGGAGTTCACCACGTGCATGCGCCACGCAAACGAAGACGACCTCTTCCAAGCTAGCACGTCCCACCTACCGACTTTTATTTTCCTTTCTTTTCCTTTCCTTCGCCTCACCTTTTCTTCTCTTCGCATCCACGAACCCCAAACCACCCACGTCCATCCAAGAACACTACAAAACACAAGTCCAAGCAACCGCACGCACGCACGCACGCAAACCAACTCAAACCACACCCACCACTCAAACCAACCAACCAACCAACCACACAACAAAAAAACAACACAATGATAGGTATTATTACATATATTCACAGGATATCATACACGAAGCCAAACGTGTGTGTATGCGCGTGCGCGGGTGGGTGTGGGTGTGGCGAGTGAGGGGAGGTGGGGGCGTAAAACGTAACACGTAAGAAGTAAGACGTAAGAAGTAAGAAGTAAGACAAGGGAGAATAGAGACGGGAGCACGACCACAGCACGGGAGACACAAACGAGGCACGGGGGGGCGTAGAGGGAAGGGGCGGCGTAGGGATGTGTGATCAATATCAATATCAAGAATCAATATCAAGGGCTCAAGAAAAAAAAACAAGATCAAGAACAAGAACGTCCTATCAAGAAAAACATCTGGATCCAACGGCAAGGTGTGTATGCGTATGCGTATATGAGGAGTTGGGATTGGGTGGGTGTTGGGTAAGAGGTGGTGTGGGCATAAGAAGATGAGAGGTGGGGTGGGAGGTAGGTGGTGAAGAGGGTGTTCAAAAATTCACAACCATAATCAAATACATTTCTCGATATCAAGAAGTAATCATAATCAACACACACAAAAAAAAAGACAACCACAACCACAAAAAAAAAAGAAAAAAAAAAGGAAAAAAGACACGAAAACCCCAAATACGCAGGTCCATTTGACACAAAAACAACAGGGTCCGGGTTCTCACAACGAAAGAAAAAAATCCAAAGGAATGCGATGCGATGTGATGCGGTAGTATTATGCGTTGGTGGGGGGCCCAGTTGTAGGTCAAAAAGCCAGCGGACGCCCCGCCCCGCCCGACGTCTGTGTTGTGTTGGGAGTGCGGGTGCGGGTGCGGGTGCAGGTGCAGGTGCAGGTGCAGGTGCGGGGGTGGGGGCAAGGGTCGGGGTAAGGGTGTGGGAGCGTTGGGGGAGAAGTTTAATAAAAGAAGTAATCCTGCATGACGCGGCGGGCGGAGGACGACTAGGTTAAAGTTCGAGATGATTGGGTTTGATGTTGATGTGAAACGGCGAGTCGGCGCGCGAGGGTTGGAATACAAAGGTGATCTAGACCCGTGCAGAAAGCCAAAAAACAACATTAATATTTCACACCATGTGCCAATTGGTATGTTAGAAACTTACAAAACAAATAAAAAACGGCATGTTGGTGACAAGACAAGACAAAAAAAAAGGCAGGCAAAAAGAAAGAAAAG
>QGOA01005218.1:789-14816 GCA_003313075.1 Termitomyces sp. MG16
AAGATGATCGGTGCACTGCGACGGCGGTTTGACGAGGGAGAGAAAAAGAATAGGGAACGGGGGGGACTTGCGAATGGGAATGGGGCGGGGAATGGGTACGGGACAAGTAACTAGGGCTATGTAGAGTAGATTACTTGAATGCAGCACAGACTTGCTCGCGGACACGGCGTTCCCACGCGACGAGGTTGGGGCAAGAGGAGACTTGGGCGCGAAGAGCAGGGTCTTTGGAGACGAGGATGGAGTGGAGATAGGCAAAGACGAGGGCGTCGAGGGGCGTTGGCTCGCTGTGGGGGGTGAGCAGGGGTGGAGAGGGAGAGGGACGACGCACAGAGAGGCGAGGAACCATGTGTCGGTGGCGAGGCGGTCAGAGATGGCGGCGATTGCCTCGGCGGAGCTGGCATAGATGGAGTCGGAGGATATGCGTGCGCCGAGTGGGGGAAAGAGGGAGACGAGACCAGTGAGCGGGGGCGGCGGGGGCGTGAGGAGGGCAGGGAGGGACGCGGCGGGCGGCGGGCGGAGGGACAGGAAGGAGTCGCGGGGGGCGGCGAGGAGGAGGGCGGGCTGGACGGCGTTTTGGAGGAGGGCGATCCAGGCGTGGCTCTCGTCGCGGGCAGCCTGGTCTCGATAGTCTGGCTCTGGCGGGGCGTGCTGGTCTGCCCACTGTGGGATGCTGTGGGCGGGGAGGAGGGACGCTGCGTCTGCGTGGAGATTGGGCAGACGCTGGTCGAGTGCGCCTGCAGGGTCAATGTCGGTGCGGAGATGGACAGGGACGCGGCGCAGGGCGAGGTACGCTTGCCACCGCAGACACTCGACGTCGGCGCTGAGGGGCGCGTCGTCGGCAAGCGGCGCGCACATCCAGAGTGCCGGCGTGGCGTCGACGCGGTGGGCGTGCTGGGCGGCGTATGTGTGCAACATGTCGTCACGCGTGACTGTGACCCCGCCATGTGCGACGACGAGCCGCATCATTACGCCTGGGACGGCGCAGAGAGCGTCGCGGGGACCACCGACGTCCGCCTCGGCCTCTACCCGTCGACGCTCAACCTCGTGCTGCCCCAGCCATGGTCCAGCGTCACCCACGGCTTCCACGGCACGTCCCTCGTTCCCCCTGTCGCCGTCTACTGACCCTCCCCAGCCATCTCCACCGTCCTCAACAACCCACACAAACAACAGCCACCTCCAAAGCCACACTCTCATCTCCCCACTGTCGTCCCCGCTGTCCTCCCCCGCGTGCGCAGAGCCGACTTTGACCCGTACCTCCGCGCTGTCCACGACGACTGGGCCCGCTTTACCGCTGGCGTCCCCCACTCCGTCCCTCCAGCAACGTCTGTTCCTCCCCTCGACTCCGTCCCCCAAGTCTTCTTTTCCCAGTCCTTTTCCCTCGCAGACCCCGCCACCTTTTCCGCAGTCACCGCCGATGCAGATCCCACTGCCCTCGCCCACTCTCTCCCCCTCCTCGAAAGATTCTCCCACTACGCAGACACCGTCGAACAGCACCTCGTCCTCGAGATTTCTCATCGCGCTCCCTCCTTCTTTGCTGCCCTCACAAACCTACACGACCTCCATGCAGAATCAGAACACTGTCTCCAACGCATCGCATCTCTCCGTGCCCTTCTCACCGACCTCGACTCCAACTCGGCCAAAAAGGGGCTCCACCTCGTCAGGCGCCAGGCCCGAGCAGCCAACCTTTCTCAAGTCGCCGACGCCCTCACACAAGTCGCCTCTGTCGTCGAAATGGGCCGTGTCGCCCGCGAACTCGTCAGTGCCGCCCAGTGGACCAACGCTCTCCGTGTCATAGAGCAGATCCACTCCATGTGGCATGATCAAATTCCTGATACCCCCATGCCCACTCTCGCAGAGGAAGACCAAGTCCTTCCAGCCAACAAGCTGCCCTTGTCTTCTCTCCGTGCATATGCCGCCCTCCCCCAACACTTGCGCGCCCTCACTATGGAAATTGCCGCGTCCTTGTCCTCCGAGCTCGTCTCTGTCCTTCGAGATCACCTCTCTCAAGACCACCATCCACTCCTCCGAGACCGTCTCCGTCCCTTGATTCAAGGTCTCGTGCGCACCCGAGCCGTAAAGGAAGGTCTCTTGTCCTGGCGCGAAGTCGTCCTGGCCCTCGTCCGCCAAATCGTTCGATCCGTAAGTCCTTGCTTGTCATACTAGTCGTCCCACCAACTTTCATTCAAGCGTCTACCCAAAGACGAGGAAGGAGAACAAGCGAAAGCTTTCAATAGGTATGTCCAACCCGCTCCTTCCCTATCTTCCTCACTCCCTTTAGAACACACTTCCGTGACATGCCCCACACCGAGTTTATCCTCCTCTTGCAAAATCTGTATGCACAACTTTTGACGTGCATCCAAGGAATACAGTCTCAATCAACCGTCATTGTTGCCATCCTCGAGACTGAAACAATTGGGTACGTTCTCTATTCACATTTCCAACAATCATCTCATTTATCCAGTCCTCCATCCACGACTCCCGCCCTCACGCCCTCCCAAGTCCAGGACGAACTGTCCGACATCCTCGCATCTGCCGCTGAACTCGCCAACACTCAATCCGCCTCCCTCATCGCCTTCCGTCACGACGAACACGCCGCTCTCGATCTCCCAGACTTTCTCTCCTTCTTCAATGACTCCTGGGCCTTTGTCGTCCGCTGCGAAGTCCTCTCCCGACGCATGATTGTCGGTCTCCGAGGCGTCGTCGTCGGCCAAGCCAAATCATTCCTTCAGGCGTTCCATCAGAAAAGGATCACCAGCTCTGCGAAATTGGTCGAGGACGAACAGTGGAACCCTGCAGAGATTAGTGCAGGGCTCCAGAGAATTACAGACGCCATCGTTCATTCCGCAGTCGAGGATGCGCCGGAGCTCATTGTCAAGTCTGAAGGTGCTGCTCAGACGCCAGAGGACCCACCAGCGTCGTCACATACCCCTTTGGAGCCGCCGCCTCAGCGACTCAAGGATGCATATACCAATGGGGCAGCAGGCTTTGGGGACGTCAAACCAGCGAAACAGCTGCGTATCGAAGACCGGTCGTACTTTGCGGTAAGCGCAACGACAGAAGTACTCGTTCTTCTCTTGGATTACCTACGCGTTGTCGTGAATCTGTCGATGCTCACGACGGATGTGATGAGTCGCGTTGTCGAGTTTCTGAAAGCGTTCAATTCGAGGACGTGTCAGGTTGTCCTTGGTGCGGGCGCAATGAGGTCGGCGGGGTTGAAGAACATCACGGCGAAGCATCTTGGTTAGTCTTCTCTTCTTGGAACATGCTCTGGGTCTGGGTGGTCTGATGAGGTGGCCGTCCAGCGCTGGCGTCCCAGAGCTTGTCGATCATGTTCGAGTTGATTCCGTACGTTCGTGAAACTTTCCGCCGGCACCTGAGTCCCAAACAGGCTGTCATGCTCGTAGAGTTTGATAAACTGAAAAGGGTGCGTTCTTTTGCTTCTCCCCGAAGTGAGGTGATGCATTACTGAATTTGGGCGTGTTCAGGACTACCAAGAACATCAGAACGAAATTCACTCGAAGCTTATCGCGATTATGGGAGACCGGCTTAATGCCCACATCAAATCACTTCAGGTGAGCTGCCTGCACTCGGATGGGTTGCTCTTTGACCCCTTCGCTTCCTGTTATCGTTACGTGACCCGCAAGAAGGAATGGAAGTGTTCGCGTATGCAATTGCGTTTTCGCAGTCGCATTCGCGCTTACGACATTTTACTGAGCCGGCCTGTCCGATTCGTTGACTCACCATTTATCTGCTCGAGTCACGAATTTTCCCAGCCGATTAGGGATGCTGATTCGTGTGCTTCTTAGGTTGTAGATTGGAACGTGCCAAAGCAAAATGGCGGCGTCAATGATTATGTTGAAATCCTCGTCAAGGAAACTGTTACCCTACACAAGGTTTTGTCGCGTTATCTGGCTGTGCCCGTCGTCGAGGTTCGGTCTAGTCCTTTTTTTCCATCGAGCTGTCAATTCACCCGATCTATTCCCGCCTAGTATGTCATGACACAGGTGTTTGCTGCGATCAACCATGGACTATCAGAAGAGTATAACAAGATTGAGCTCCCGAATCAGGAGGCAAAGACGAGGTATGTGTCACGAGAAGAACACCAACGAAGGTCGTCGCTGCATCACGATCACGTCCCGCTGCTTCCCTTCGTTTCTGTACCCTTCTGCTCTTTGTAAAAGTTCTGCCAGTCCGCTGACGACCTGTCCACATCTGTTCTATTTCCACCCCGTGCTCAATTCAATTCGTGCACCAATTCAAATCAAATGAACCTTCCATTCTGCGTTGCTGTCCCCAGGCTTTTGGCAGACGCCAAGTATCTACATCAAAAACTCTCGGCACTCAAGAACGTCGCACCTCCCAGTGGAATGCTCGTGACTGTCGTCTCGGAGAAAAGCATTCCCAGAACAGGACCGTCCAGCCCCACTCCGGTTCCGAGGTCTTCTAACGCGCTGTCGTCTGCGAACCAACGTCTCAAGGGACTCTTGTCAGGCAAGTCCGGGGCTTTTGACAAGTCACTCTCGACGGCTGTACGTTCCTCTTCGCTCGCGCCGGCGCCGGCGCCGTCGCCGGTGGTTTCTTCTCCCCCGCTCAACGGCGCGTCATCGCCACCGCCGCAAGTCCGGAAGAAGTTGTCGATTGGAGGTTCGGATGCTGGGCCGGTGGGACAGGGTGAAAAGACGCCGGAAAAGGGTGGCATGACGCTGAAAGGGGAAAACCAGACGATTCAAGGACAGCGAAGGACGCTTTCGCCTGTGTTGCCTCCTACACCGCATGACACTCCTCCTACCCCTGAACCTGTGAGGCCCGATGCCGACACGGAGCCGGAGGCACAGAGGGTTCTAAATGCGGGAGATGGGAGTGCAGGGACGGGAGATGGGGGAGACAAAGTCGAGCTGGAATTGGAATTGGATATGGATATGGAAGGGGGAGAGGGAGAGGGGGCGCAGATGGATGGAGTATTGGGTGGGTCAGGTGGTCGTGCTGTGTTGGAAACGGACTTGGCGCCGCTGGATTTGGAGGGACGTTTGGAGTCCCCGCAGGTAGTGTCACCACCACTGTCGTCGGATGCGCCGCCACCCGCGGATGGTGCTCAGTCGTGATTTTTATCTTTCCCCCGACGCTGACGATGGGTTTGAACGAACGTTTACGTTTGGTTGGATTAGGTAGGGTAGGACACGTGATTGAATCAATGCAATTGCAAAAACGATCATTTGTCTTGTCAATGTTGTCGTGCTAGCTAATCCCGTCTTGCGCACATTCTTGCGCGAGATTGCATCAGTGGAGCACAAGATAGACAAACTTGGTCTGAGACCGCGGCAAGGTTTGTTGTGGAGATAGAACAAGTTGTGATAAACTTTTGGGGTTCTCAATGTTCATTATACATGCTCATGTCGTTGGCTTTTTTTTCCCTTCTTGTCATTCTTTTAGAAGAGAGGACAGTTTGTTTTCTTTTTGAGTTGTGGATGTAATTCGGCGCATTTCTGATTTTGGCTTTTTCTTCACCCACACACACCCCCCACAATCCTCTTTGTTGTCGTTTGTGTTTGTTGGCATCACAATAACGTGATGGACGTTTTTGTGCGCGATCCGTCACTTTAGGACGACGTTTGGTCCTGGTGGGACCCTGTAACTCATCTGTGGGGGTTGGGTCTCGTGGTACGAGGGAAATGGAAATGCATTGGGACCCCTTAAATATGCTTTTATATTGATAAACATACCTGGATTCGGATTTGATCCCCTTAGAGGTCGTTCCTCACAGAGCGAGCCTCGTGCCAAGTATACATTATACCATTATACATATCGTACATACATAGATACATAGATACATACAAGTGCTTCAAGTAATTCTGACATCTGGTAACCATACCGAGTGACATGAATGCGATCCCCAATACCCAGGTCAGGTAGTCATGATCTATGGTATGGTATGGTATGGTTGTGCACAATAAGGTTTTAGTTTGGGGGAACCGAGATTTGGACAATGGTGCTTCCATGGGCTGTGAAATTTTGAAACCTTACCTAACCACTCCCCCTCCGTACCCCCCGAGCGTGTCAATTGCGCAAACGTGGGTTCAGGAATGTTTGGCGCTTTAGCGGTCGCCTATCATGCAATTATTTTATTTTGTATATACACAGATATACATATTACGAGACGACCACCCCTCCCCGTCCCCTAATGTTGATCCATTGTTTAACTGAAGTGGATCAGATTCTAGGGGTAGATTTGGAAGAAAAGTTTCTTGTAGTGGGCACATGATGATGGGGGGAGGCCGGGAATGGAAAGAAGAGGGGGAGTCGTGGATAACCCCCCACCCATTTTGCGTAGCGCCCGAGGCGTCAAGGGTAATAATAGAAAAAAATTGTTGTTTGGCACCGGGTTGACTGGGTCTGGCAGGTAACGATCTAAATGTACAAAGCATCTTGGAAAGACCATGAAATGTAAGAAGGAGTACAACAATACGAGTTGTCGTATCAAATTTTGATGAAAGCTTTGTTGTTTTTTTTGGGATGACCGTGACGGTACCTGCCAAAGAGCACTGCAACGGTGCTCTCTGGACTGGTTGATGGGCATGTCGGCTCGCAGGGAATGTGCTAGAACATTGATTGAATTGACGGCACGGCGAAAAACGCAACAAAGGAGCCCCAATTGTCGAGGATAGCGCCATAGTTCCTAATGTGGAAAGGATCTGAAATCGGGCGGTCGGGCCCTCGGCCGGGCGGCAACTGAGGTGGTGCTGCGCATGCGTTGTCCACATGCTGGATAAAACATCCACGTCATTGCTCTGAAAAAATTTTCCTTGTGACGAATGACGAAGGAGTGAGCCTTTTTTTCTAAACAAGAGCGTTAAATTATGTCATTGTATTCTGGCCTTGTTCTGGCATGTTGTGTGACTGGTAGGGTTGCCCTTTGTTTCTCAGAGGGTCGTCGCCCTGTCATTGGTGTGGTAACAACGTGAGGACCACAGAGTCGGTCATCATGAGGTCACTTCACTGGGAATCCCTCCCGTGCAAACCACCCGAGAAAGGAAAGCGAGTCACTGACGTCACACGTGACGAGAAGACAATTCCTGCTGAAAAGAGGCTTAAAGATGGAGGGAAAGTCGAAGTGTCTTAGGGGCGAACGTGAACTTTTCACGCCACACGTTCGCAGGCAGGGTGGAGTCCAAACGTTTGATGGCGCACAGTCTGGACGAACGAGATCACGCTCGGACCAAATAAAGGCCCAGATGCAGATCTCGTCCTTGTTTGGCTCGGCGGAAGCACCCTGAAAGAAGGCCATCACGTGCACTTTATTAATAGCCCAATGGAGTCACTTGTCGTCTCAAAAACGTTTTTCGTTTGGGAATGGTCGCGACCCAGGTCTCCTATATAAACACAGTATCTCTCTCTCCTCCTCCCCATTCTTTCCCATCCCGCCCAATGTTCGAGGACCAGTGTCTAGTCTGCGGCAAGCCTCTCGACGACGATGTGTATGTTTTCTCTCCACTCCTGCCCCTCTCACGCCTCACCCCACACAGTCAGGCATACTGCAGTGAGGACTGCCAGTCCCAAGACGCCTCGTCCCCCTCCATTTCTTCTGCATCAAGTGCAGTCTCATCTCCAAACATGGGCTATGCAACCGGTGCCGACGTCCCACCGCTGTTGCCATCGGCCCTCGGCTCTGCTCTAACTAAATATGCCCGCAGTCGTCACCATCACTCTGTCTCCACTTCCTCTGCTTCTTCTTGGTCTGCTGTCACAGATGACGAGGACGAACCGTACCCTGGTCTTCTACAATATCATTCAAAGGCCTTTTATGAGAGTGCCGACTCTCTCTATGATGCCAAACCACCCCAAAATCACCTTGATACCATCAAGCCCTCGTCTGCCCTCTCCTATGCTCGCCGTCCTTCTGGCACCAACAACCGCTCCATGGTCTCCAACCCACACCCTCGCACCTCCTCCACTCACGTGCATGATATTCCAAGAAGCGTTCCTCTGCATTCCCATCTGTCTACCGATGATGATGGAGCTTACTCTGACGTCGGATTTTCGTCCCGAGACGAGTCCGAACCTGAAACTCACATCACTAAATTGGGCTCTTCACAAAAGCCCAAACGCAACCGTGCCAGCCTTCCCGCATACTTCTCTTTGCTCCAAATGACCGGAAAGCGCGTATCTCCTGTCTCTTCGTCTTCTAATCATACCATCTCGCATGTCTCTCCACCCACGCCTAAAGTGGCCCTTGCGAGTATCAATCTACCCCGTGCAACTCCTCGTGGTCGTCGACGGGTTGCAGAGAACGACCGTGCTATCAGGTCTTCTGGCGAATCAAACTCCCGCTCGCCTTCTCGCGCACGAAGGATCTCGACACAGCTTAGCGCTCCCGGTCTTGCCTGCTCCGGTGAAGCAGATGACGAGGATGCTCTGGACCACTCGTCAGTTCCAGGCTTCACTCGGGGCCGCCCTGCGGTCCGTCGCAATAGCTCGCCCCTTCCCGCAATGATGCTCTCGGCTGACGCACTTAATAACCACAATCGGGCCCTGGTTGCTGCTGCGATGAGGACGGACGGTGTTCATTCACCTTTTCCCCATGAGACTAGGGGACGCCTAAAAGTAGAGACCGATATGGATGCCCCTGGATTCGGAATCGGTCGTAGCGGTTTGTTGCACCGTACACGCGCGCCAGCAACTATCCGTTCTGGCCGTGCTCTGTAAAACCGCTGTATTACATTTCCTTCCGTCCATCTCGCTCAGCTCTGCATTTCTATCTGCTTTCATGTTATCTGTATAAAGTCTCCACTCTCGAACGCAACGACAACAAAATCTGCTCGCATACCATTTTGCATACCATGGACCTCATCTCCAAAGAAAAAAATTTCCTGCAACCATACATCTCGACGATAAAACACGTACGCGGAAAATTTCACGGCATGGATAACCATCCCCCTTCGGCACCTACTCTTCATTCCACTCCGATCACCCCTACCTATTGTATCATCACAACCCACACTCATTTTTTCCACACACAACTCATCTCAGCAACATATATTTTCCATTGTCCGTAGCTTTCGTTAAAAACCATCGCACTAGTTTCTCGTATAGTCAATCGCATTTATTATTGGAAGATAAATTTTTGTGCACAGCACAGATCTGTTCTTTCGGCTACCGCCGCTTTGCTCTTGTTCCAATGCCGAGTTCTACATAGCAAATTCTAATTCACATCAGGTCTTGTGTTGCGGACCTGTATTGAGCCGTAGCGCCTATCAGTGTCAATGATCATCCTTTGTTCTCATCATACACCTACAACATACGACACACAGAGATTTCTCTTGTCCATAGTTACAATACAATAGCATAGTCTACTTCATCGTTGCCGACGTCGTGACTTGTATACCCCACACGGAAGCAAAGTACAATACACACTGAAAATTTCTGGCCAATAACACGAGTGTGTGTCTCATTGCTATATGTAGTCCGTCCGTGGAATGTTGGGGTTGCAAGGATGGGAATATCAGGTTTACGTATGTTGTTTTTTTGATCGGGTGGGGAGAGTATGTAGAAATACTTTTGCCAATGGATCAGAAGCCATAGCTAATTTAGCGCAGCAATCTCTGCTCTGAAATCTTAGGGGCTCGTGATCAAAGGTTAGTCCACGGGACCCGATGGGTTTGAGCCATCGGCAAGACAAGAGAGCTCGGCGGCGGCTGAGCGAGGGATGGATCATTCTCTAAGAATCCTTTTATTTATCGTGAAACCAACACAGGTATTTGTAGTCCTGGTGGGTCTCTGCGTGGGAGCCGGGGCCGGCCGTGATACCTAACGCACCGCTTCTTTACTCTCACACAGCTATGTATCAAGCCCCCCATTCCCCAACTCTTTGCTACGTGGGTGTTGGAAGGATTGATGATTCTTATGGCCGCAGCATCAGTTTTGCGCGGTGCGCAGGAATGGAAATGTCGATTAGCGTTTGTGAATCGTGATCATGATTCAGATTGCGATGGTGTGTGTGTTTCATGTATTGCGTTGGCGTTTGGCATGCCATCGCATACTGTAAACCGTCACCCATCGGGCTCAGGTCTGAGCCTTAGGTCGATCGGCCGAAGAAACTGTTGCTCAGGCTGGACCATAGCTTTTTCTCAGCTGATTCTATTGACTTTTCCCGTCAACGTGAGATCAATCTT
This sequence comes from Termitomyces sp. MG16, assembly GCA_003313075.1. Classification (NCBI taxonomy): domain Eukaryota; kingdom Fungi; phylum Basidiomycota; class Agaricomycetes; order Agaricales; family Lyophyllaceae; genus Termitomyces; species Termitomyces sp. MG16. The sequence continues at coordinate 10,956 of QGOA01005218.1, forward strand.
TGCTTTGAAAAGGCTTCTGCAGTCAGACTAGCCAGACTAGTTCTCAGTGGATGACTTGGCCTTGACCTCATGGTTTATACATATGCTCGGTATTCAGCGAAGATTGATTAATTTCTTATGCCTGGATTGATCTAACAGTTCAAGTATTTTGATTGTTCACCAAGCAATCATGATTTGATACAACTTATAATTAATAAGGCCATATAACTATACTCCAGCATACCCTGATTGATCAGTGATGATGGTGTATGTTTTTCAGAGCAATCGGCATCATAATTTGTTATGATTACTTCTGACTTGACAACGAAGAACTGACGACAATCTCGAGTTTTGGAATACAAATAAAGGATAAGAATATCACGTATCAACGTCACCGAATTATGGTGGAAGTCACTTCTCGGATACTCTCGTGATAACTCGCGTGTATAAAGGAATCTTGTCACATAGTCCCAACCACACGAACGTTCTAATTGTTTCCTGTGCTCTTTTGAGTTTTCATCTTTGGTAAACTCCGTTAATTTCCTTGGCGCAGACAGACCTTTCCCAGTGCACAACCTAAGATAAGTAATGGACGCTTCTTGAATGCTTCACTCGATCCAAGCTGCTGCTCACCACACGATTGATATATTATGCGATTAGAGACGTTGAGGTAATCCCGAACTTCGTCTACGAGTTTGTTTTTCCCACTCCACCATGATTAGTTGCTAACATCCGCCTCCATTTGTGATGCTTGTCGTTGGACAGAAATGTGTCTTTTGTCTCTCAAGACAGGGACAGCATGGTTCTCTGGCAGTATTGATGGTACTAGGCAAGGCTAGCGGAGAATGTTGCAGAGGTTGTCATGTGGTTGCATAGTTCTGCTAGTTGTAGTAGGTGAAAGTATACGACGCGTCGTGAGATAGCCGTGATTGTCTGAAGGAGCTATGGACGTCGACAATAAAGTCGGGGTTGTGTGGTAGCGACGCTCTTTGACCTTGCCCACCACCACTAACTATCATCCAAACCACCATTCACCATTGATCCGTCCACCTTCCCTCCTCACCCCGTCGTGGCCACAAGCCTCGTTCCTGCAACCCGTTCTCGGTCAGACCTCGACGAGGGCACAGACTTCCTCGTCAACGGTCAGAGTCTCTGTCTGCTGACCAAATTGAGTCACTAATCTCATCCAGACACCGACCGGGCCCGCAAGCGACAAAGGACTTCCATCGATCACCCTCTTCGTCCCTCCACCATGCGCCTCACCGACTCCGATCACAACTCGTTATCAGTCTCCCCCGACTTCTCTGTCTTCCCAGGTCCCTCTACCGATCACTCCAATGGCCACAGTAATGGATTCACCGCCAAGTCTGCCACAAATGGCACAGGCAATGGCGTCCTTGCGAAGAATCGCAAGGCCATTGCAAGGCTCTCGTTTCAAGGTACCACCCTGTACGACGACACGCCCGTAGACCGCGAGGAGTACGTGCGCCTCGTGATACAGAGTCTGCGCGACGTTGGCTACATGTCCGTTATCTCTATTCTGTTCCTTTGTTATCGTGCTCATTCAGGCAACCTCAGTGAATCTGCCGCAACGCTCGAGGCCGAGTCAGGGTACGTCATGGAAGAGGCAGAAGTCGCCGATTTCAGGCAGTGCATTTTGGATGGCTTGTGGGCCAAGGCAGAGGCTGCGCTGATCCGCCTTGGCGTCAGCGAAGATGATGGGCTCTGGGTGCGCCTTGCTCTTACAAATTCACGCGTATTCCAGTTCTCACCAGCTCAAAGGAGGCTAGATTTTTGATCAGCCAGCAGAAATATTTAGAACTACTCGAGGCGAAGAAGACAACGTTAGCACTTCATGTCCTGCGCCATGAACTTGCACCACTGAATGTGGATTCTGAACCATTACATACTTTATCGAGGCGTGTCCAATCCAGTTCAATGCTTGCTTACGCACTGATATCACGTCTAGTCTTTTGATGTGTTCTGAGCCTGAAGATCTAAGGCAACGGGCAGGGTGGGACGGTGCAGCAGGATCATCACGGCGACAACTACTTCATAACCTTCAAAGTAGTTCTGTTCTGTTCACCACTACTCCGCAACTAAACTTTTGCGTCAGGATATATTCCTTCCTCAATAATGATCCCTCAGCGGCGGATTGCGACGCTACTCAGTCAAGCATACGCCTATCAGCGACAACACTGTCTATATCACACCACGCCTTTGGATTCCACCTCATTCTCTCTTTATACAGATCATCACTGTGACAAGTCCGAGTTTCCACGTGTGACTACAACTATCCTTGAGGTGCACTCGGATGAGGTATGGAATTTGGAATGGAGCCACGATGGCTTGCAGTTGGCTACGGCAAGTAAAGATAAAACTGCTATTATTTGGAAACTATCGGTACGCTCCGTTTCCTTCGCTTCTTACCCCGCGTCGCCTTTTTACTCCGGCCCGTAGTATGATACGGAGCTACGGACACAATGGGCAGCCCACCGAATATTGAAGGACCATCCATATGCCGTAGGCTGTCTCGCCTGGTCAATGGACGACTCAATGCTCCTCACGAGTACTGAGAATCTGATCAAAATGTGGAATGCCAAGGTTTGTGATCTTGAGGATTCAGTTTGTCATGAATTGTGAACGCCCCTCAGACGGGTGTATGCACAAAAACACTGGAGATACACAAGGAGACTGTGACAGCGCTTGCTTGGCTCCCAGATGGCACAGGATTCATCTCCGGCGGCCTTGATCGGAACATTATCCACTGGGTACGTCGCACCTGACATATGGTGTATGATATCTATTCATTGGTGGTAGGATTTTGAGGGGAATATGCATGATAAATGGGATGAGACGAGCATACGGATAACAGACCTTGCTATCTCGCCAGACTTTTCGCGTTTGGTGTCTGTTGGGATGCAGCATCTCCCGATCGGCATTATCAATGAGGGTATCACTGGGCGCGAGGTGCAGAACGGTGATGCGGCAGCTGCGGGCGCCGCGGCGGCGAGGGCGTCGGAAAACAGATTGGTTATCTATGATTTGACGACGAAGCAGATTGAATCGTGCGTGTATTTTTCATTCGAGATTAACTATAGAATTGACTACAGCCTTTCTTTTGTCTTTTCCTTCTCTTTTGTTTGACTTACATGTATTAATTTGTGGCGGCGTGGTTTTCTTGACAGATCCATCCGTTTAGAAGGTGAACTCACGAGTGTAAAAGTATCTCAGGACTCCCGCTTTGCGCTCATCAACCATGCACCGGACGTGAGAGTTCATCCGAGTTGAGGAAATTGACAAATATGAATTTATCCTTTTCTCTAGGAGATACATCTGTGGGACCTCGATGCGGGGCGGTTATCACGCAAGTACACAGGACAACGGCAAGGACGACATGTTATTCGGAGCTGTTTTGGTGGATGCGATGGTAATTTTGTGGTCAGCGGTAGTGAAGGTACGTGTTGCTACTCTGTTCTATTTTCGGGAATAACAATCAAGCTCTCTAACAGATAGCAATGTATATATATGGCACCGCGATACCGGCGCACTTCTAGAGAATCTTGCAGGTCACGGCGAGGGCAGTGTGAACAGTGTTGCGTGGAATCCAACAAATCACCGGATGTTTGCGTCGTGTTCGGACGACCACACGATTCGAATATGGGAGGCATCGCCAGAACTAGTGTTCGAAGGGACCCCTCTTCTTCAACCGCCAGCATCCGCCGAAAACGGGAACAGCGAGAACGGCAAAGGGAAGACGCGCCAGCAGTGGGATACCGATGGTGTGGAGATATGATCGGTCTTTAGTCATACCATTGGAATGAGGGACCAGACTCGACCAGACCCCGCCCCCCTCCCGCACTAATCTACTTTTTTCAATCC
>QGOA01005230.1:0-43485 GCA_003313075.1 Termitomyces sp. MG16
CAATACGTAGCTTTGGAGAGCAAGAGGCAGGGAGGGAACCTTGTTTTGAAAGGTCAATATGCGTGTGATCACTGTCTGGGTAAGTATGGGGAACCATGTCCAGTCCAGATTGGGAGCAGCAGTACTGGTGCAGCGTTCCTGAGTGCTGTGCCCGATAGTGGGGTGCTGCTAATTTTGACAACCTCGGCATAGGTCCTGCAAACAATGGGCACCATGTACGTTGTCTTTGTGATTTATTGACTTTGCTGATTTTGAGGTAGACTACACAACATGCATGACCCGCTATAATAACCCTTCACGATCGCACCATCTCAACCTCACTACACTACCCTCAAACCACAACACCGCCAGCTTTTGTACTTGTATAATTAATCCTTTGATTCTGTGGTGTGCCTGCCGACATTATCCTCAGTGTTCCATTGCTTCACAATGCTTACACAGTCACAGTCATAGGCTACAAGCCACCCAACAAATTAGGCGCCTTTGACACTGCCAGCACAAAACTAATTCTTCCAGCAGCGCAGGCGACATCAAGCCCCATCTCAGGCTCATAGGAATTACATACCCCATCAAGATACTATCAAAATTTCGGTCATGGGCTGGTGGATTTGAGACTTGGAGAGCCTGAGCCGGAGTTGGAGTGGGAGATGAGGGTGCGCCTGCCACAGAGGGAAGGGGGGAGGACGATACACAGGGGAATGAAGATGATACACTTGTCATGGGTAAGGCAGAGGACAGTGGCAGGCCTGAGGATCAAAGAGACTGGTGCAAGGTCTGCGAGGATTGGGTCGCAGTGGCATTTGGAAGGTGAGAGTCATGGATATGTCAACATAGCCAGCGTCAGACAGAGATTACACTTACCGTGTGACCCATGTCCGTCTGGTGCCCCGCGTGTATAGTCTACGTAGTTAGTGTTCAACCACCATTGATGTCTGTAGTCATTTGTTAGTATCTTGACAGTCCCAAGTGTGGACACACCCACATAATCTCCTGATTTTGCACAAACACTCAAATCATCCTCAAGATGCTCTCTGCACTCATCCATCATGTCCACATAACATGCCAATGCCTTGTTGGTGCCCCTGCAGAAATAATGCATTCAATAGCAGCAGTGCACATGCTGCAGCGTGCACCGAGAGCACGTGCGATGGCGACTGTAGCAACTTGATTGATTTTGTGAAGAGATGCAGATAAGAAGCTGTTATACTTACTAAATTGTACTGAGACTTGTGATACAGAGACTGTTATTCGCTTACATGGCTGCCGCAGTGGACGGGAATGATGTAGCAAAGGAGGGGAATCCGAATGGCAAAAATTACCAGATTGTGGCATGAGGCTATGACAAGTTCTTCAACATTGGAGAAGTTCCATAGACTGTGGTACACCAATACCTCGGTAGCGCCAATACCTCGGCAAAGCCACTATCTTGGTAATGTCTTTCCATATAGTGGGGTCATCCAACAACGGAATCCATGTGCAGATCTTAGTTTGAGTAGACTATTGGATGTACTCGGAGTAGAGATCTGAGTAGTAGAGAGGACTTATTCGGATTTGGTCCATATTATTTCAGTGGTTCATGACTTTAACTCTTGATATGTTTAACTCTATATAACATATCTTTGATGTTTTTCCAAAGGCTCACTCAGTCCGAGGGCTTGCTTGTAATTCATCGACATTTTCTCACTGGCATTTGAGAGAGTCGACTATTGAGCTCTATGCAGTACAGTACCTCAAATTTAATAATTATTAGCTTTATTGTTCATGCTCATTGTTACTGCATTGCAATTAAACTAAAAGGGCTCAGGAGAATTGTCGCACTTTTGTAAATCTTATTTAGTATCAAGCTTTTATATTGCTACATATAGATTCATCTGGCAGCATATAAGACCAAGTTACCAATACCACTCTTACTTTTGTTCCACCACTCTTTCTGACTCTGCTTTTATTTTTCAACAATAAATACTCAGAATTTTTACAAGCACAGTACTTACTTTTTTTCTACAATTCTTTCAAGTATTCATATTTACCAGGTTACTATGCCAAAGCTGTAGGAATTCTGAGTATTGTTTGCGGATCTCTTGGTCATACTTAGTCTTTAGTATAACATGTCCAATTGAAGCATGCCAAAGGCCAACCTATCCCAGCAGTTGAGATGAAAAGAAGCAACACAATGCCAAGTATCACAATTTAACTCATACCTTTATATTTAATGGTTTGTTATAATGTCTTTATTCTAGCTTGATATCTTCTTATTTTTTTCTTGAATTAGATAAGCCTGTCACAGTCTACCAAGCTCATCCAGCTGCTTATTTACCATGTTCTTGTGGTGCTGAGAAGCATGCTAGGCTTTCTTATCTCAATATTAAGCAAATGCTTTGGATGAATCCCCACCAGCGAATATGAGGGGAGGGATAACTACAGGAAATTTGTCCCTTGATTTTCTGCTCTGTCTCACGTTCGATCCCTCCAATTTTCATGCTCAGCCTCTGATCACCGTCTCTCTACAGGTTTTTCAGGTTTTCTGACCGGTCGCAGTGCCTGTCTATTTTTGGTGCCAGTTTCTTTTTTGCCATTGTTTTGCTCATTGCAGCCCAGATTTCAATCCCATCACTCCGCCATCGGAACCCAAGCTCGCACAGCCATTTATCTCTCCGTTTCTAATTTTTCAGACCCACACATTTGCTTCCTGGCCTGTTATTGTCGATCCACACGTTTTTTTGTCCCCAGTTTTCTGGACCACGTTTTGATCCCATCACTCCGCCATTAGAACTCAAGCTCATACAACCATCTAGCTTTTCATAGCTATTTTTCTTTCTGCAAAAATTAAATATTTCATGCATAAAATAAATGTTATCAAAAAATACCAAATATGATGTTTTGCCAAAAACCGGGAAGTACTTTTGGAGATGGCGAGATACTGGACAATAACAGCATTGTCAATTATTGCTTTTACGTGAAAAAAAATATATTATTTATTTGCGTAACATAATTTTCATTATAAAACAAACATTTTTGCGCACATCACACACAAATAACAAACTTTTTTCTTTTTTTGAATATGGTGAAATACTTAACATTTCTTGTTTTTCTTTGCATTTTTTTTCAACAAACCTTTTTACATGCGATGCGTACAAATAACAAACTTTTGCCAAGTTTAACCATGCAAAACCAATTGGAACACATTTTTAATTATCTTTGAACTCTTTGATTACACCTTCAATTATCTCTCAGAGCTCAACAATTGCATACAAACAGGCAATATTTTTGGACTTTTGAGAAATGCGCTTATAAAAAAGACAAACGCTGTATTATTGGCCATGCCATGCTTTGCGCCCAGTACTTTTGAAGATGGCAAGATACTGGACAATCATAGCATTCAATTATTGCTTTTGCGTGAAAAAAATATGTTATTTATCTGTGTAACATAATCTGAAAGCGAGGATTGTCTCTTGATTTCCTGCTAAATTTATTCCTCAATTTCCTTCCTCAATTTCCTTCCTCCAATTTTCATGCTCAGCCTCCAGTAACCATCTCTCTACAGGTTTTTCTAATTTTCTGACCGGTCGCAGTGCCCATTTATTTTTGGTGCCAGTTTCTTTTTTGCTATCATTTTGCTTATTGCAGCCCTGTTTTTGATCCCATTGCTCCGCCATCAGAATCCAAGCTTGTACAACTATGCATCTCCATGTTTCTAATTTTTCAGACCCACATGTTTGCTTTTTGGCCCGTTATTGTCAATTCACATATTTTCTTGTTCCCAGTTTTCTGGACCGCGTTTTGATTCCATCACTCCGCCATCAGTAGATCGTGTTTGTTAACCATCAAGCTTCTTATAGCTATTTTTTTTTTTGCAAAAATTAAATATTCCATGCATAAAATAAATGTTTTTCAAAAAATACTAAATTTGATGTTTTGCCAATAATAAACTTATACTAGGCAAATATAACAAATCTTTAACAAACTCTTTAATAGCCTTTGAAGATGCGCTTGTGCTTGCATACAGACAGGCAGTACTTTTGAACTTTTGAGAGATGCGCTTATAGAAAAGGCAAACACTGTATTATTGGCCATGCCATGCTTTGTGCCCAGTACTTTTGAAGATGGCAAGATACTGGACAATCACAGCATTGTCAATTATTGCTTTTGCATGAAAAAAATGTTATTTATCTGCATAACATAATCTGAAAGCAAAGATTGTCTCTTGATTTTCTGCTAAATTTGTCCCTCAATTTCCTGCTTTGTTTTGCGTTCAATTCCTCTGATTTTTATGCTCAGCCTCCAGTCACTGTCCCTCTACAGGTTTTTTAGGTTTACTGACCGGTCGCAGTGCCCATCTATTTTTGGCACCAGTTTTTTTTTTGCCATCATTTTGCTCATTGCAGCCTTGTTTTTGATCCCATTGCTCCGCCATCAAAACCCAAGCTTGTACAACCATGCATCTCTATGTTCCTAATTTTTCAGACACACATGTTTGCTTCTTGGCCTGTTATTGTTAATCCACATGTTTCCTTGTCCCCAATTTTCTGGACTGCGTTTTGATCCCATCACTCCGCCATTGGAACTCAAGCTCATACAACCATCTAGCTTTTCATAGCTATTTTTTTTTCTGCAAAAATTAAATATTTCATGCATAAAATAAATGTTTTCAAAAAATACCAAATATAATGTTTTGCCAAAAACTGGGCAGTACTTTTGAAGATGGCGAGATACTGGACAATAACAGCATTGTCAATTATTGCTTTTACATGAAAAAAAAATATATTATTTATTTGCGTAACATAATTTTCATTATAAAACAAACATTTTTGCATGTGATGCACGCAAATAACAAACTTTTGCCAAGTTAAGTTCAACCATGCAAAACCAATTGGAACACATTTTTAATTATCTTTGAACTCTTTAATTACACCTCCAATTATCTCTGTGCGAGACGCCGCTTGGACGCGGAGAGTCTTCGTCGTTGGGGTCTTGGACTGTGTTCTGGAAGTCGAACGAGTGTGGAATGACGATGGTGGGGATGTATGAGTACGAGTAGATGGGGCGTCTTGGTTGGTACGATGAGAAGGAGGTGCGGCGGGGATTGAAGTGGTCGTCCTCAGGCTCAGCGGTGTCGTTGTCGTCAAAGGACTCCCAGCGCGGGCACGTAGAGACGGTGATGTTGGAGGCGCAGCGGCGTGGCTGGGCAACGGGGAAGTGGCGGTAGTCTGGGTCGTGGAGCTCGCCGTGGCGGTTGATATAGGCAGAATTTGAGGCAAATGCAGCTGAGGAGTAGGCAGGGTCGAGGAGGCGAGAGATGTCCTGGGCCTTGAAGGCCGGGAAGTGGCAGGCAAAGAAGATGGGAGACGTGGAACGCTGGAGCATGTCTGTGTGCTTCGTCTTGGCTCTCGTTCCCTCTTATATCTGTCCACCATCTGTCTCCATATCGGTCTCAGATCTGAACCAGCTCGTCTTGCCTCACCAGAGCCACATTGTCCCAGCTATCTAACCGACTCGTCCCAGTTTGTCACCTGACAATTCAGTTACGACATTCAAAGCGCTCAACCTACATGCGCACTAGATCTTTTGCTATGTCCCAATCAATAAAGGGGTCTAAAAGTTGATTTTGTTAAGCAATAAATTGTAAATATCTCAGGAACTACTATAGTATATGTTGGATCTGTGGATTGGTAGAAAACCAGTTTTTCACGGGCTATCCAAAAATAGCCTGATTATGAAAATCCACCCAGTAGTCCATGAGATAATCCAGGAACAATGCAAGTTTTTTGAGGTCTGATATTGTTAAAATAGTATACTCCTTGTTCCTGGGCTAGAAGTCTAGGATTTGAGCAAATCACCTAGGTTCAACAGAGAAGTATGTTTCTAGACCTATTTTCCTTTTCTACCAACCAACTAATAAGTCACATGACCCCTAGATCATTTGCTATGGCCCAATCAATAAGGGGGTCTGAGAGTTGATTTTTTAAGCAATAAAATGTCAATACCTCAGGAACTACTCTGGTATATGCCAGACCTGTGGGTTGGTAGACAGCCAGTCTTTCAAGGGCTATCTAGAAATATCCTGATTATGAAAATCCACCTAGTAGTTCATGAGATAATCTAAAAACAATGCAAATTTTCTAATGACTTGTATTTTCAAAAAAGAGTACTCCTTGTTCCTGGGCTAGCAGTCTAAGATTTGAGCGGATTACTTTGGCTTAGCAGGAAAATATGTTTTTAGACCTATTTTACTTTTCCACCAACTAGCAAATGAGACACATGAGCTCTAGATCATTTGCTATGGCCCAATCAATAAGGAGGTCTGAAAGTTGATTTTTTTAACAATAAATTGTAAATATCTCAGAAACTACTATAGTATATGCCAGACCTGTGGATTGGTAGACAACCAGCTTTTTAAGGGCTATCCAGAAATATTCTGATTATGAGATTTTGCCCAGTAGTTCATGAGATCTTCTAGGAACATTGCAAATTTTTCAATATCTTGAAAAAATGTATTCCTTGTTCCTGAGCTAGCAGTGTATGCAAATTACATGTGTCTAAAAAAATATGTCTTTAGACCTATTATTCTTTTCTATCTTGCATGAGTAATTATTTATTATCTAATATTTTTATTAAATTTTTAAATACAGAAAAATGCAGCAGCAATAAATAAGTATAAAATATGTGATATAGATAATATACCAGTGTTATTTAAATCAACATAAGTTACAAGGTATAAATACTATTGCATGACCTATTTAGAGCTTATTCAAGTTAGCTAGTTAAATAGATAGTCAGAGGTCATTTGAAGAAAATTTGACTAAGATGCTTATTATGATTGAAAAGCTTTTTTAGCATGAAATGGATGCAGTGTAAAAATAGGATTAGATAGAATAGGAAAGACTAAATATGATAAAAATCATTGACTAGAACTGGATAAGAAGAATTTAGTAGAATAGGATAAAAAGAATTAAATAAGGTGAAAGGATTAACCAGAACAAGATAGGAAAGATTGAATAGGATGGGATAAAAGATTGAGTAGAATAGAATAAGAAGAGTTGAGTAAAATTGAATAGAATAGAAAAAATTAAGTAGAACAGAATAAAAAGGATTGAAGCTTTGATTTGAAATCTTAAATCATTTGCTCTAGACAAATAACTCTGGTGCAAAGAGCATTTACATAAATAGCTCTAAGTAGTACACATTTAACTCTTGAATTATTTGTTTTAAACAAATAGCTCTAATTCTTCCAATATGTATTTGAATACTGTTACAAGACCTGTTTAGAGCTTATACAAGTTAGCTAGTTAGGCTTTGGTTAGAATTTTGTTAATGTTAGATAGTTAGAGGTTAATTAAAGGTTTAGTTAAGGCTTAGAATAGGTATATTTATTAAAGGGGAGCTTGCCTCCCCTTTATTATATATATTCTTTGAAAATATTTGTCAAAGCAATTTAGTATAAACATCTGCAAGATTTAAAAAAAATGAAGTAGTAGTTGAAGTAGTTGAAAATGCTTTAAAACTAAAATATAATAAGTAGCAAAGTTCTTTTAAAGTTGTAGATTAGGTTAATATGCACTACAACAAGAGCTAGCTAAGCTATTGCAGCTTTTCAAGATTATTATAACAAAATAATATATACAAATTCAATATTCAATGCTGATGAGATTTCAAATTGAGCTCTAGATTTTGATTGGCTATATTTAAGTATATTGCTTAAATATTGAAGCAATATTAAAACTTTGCTAAATATAATATTTATATTAATAACAGCTATAGCAGTAATAATATTTGTAAAAAAAATCTAATATAGCAAAATTAGCAATTTATTTGTTTGTTTTAATTTGCAAATTAAATTTATTAGATAAGCAAATCGGCACTCACTTTTAGAGTGCCACTTGTATTATATTTTTAATTCAATTTTTCTTGATTAAAGTTTAAGTCAGTTGGCAAGATATTTCTTCTAAGATAAAATAAAAGAAAGTGAAATGAGTTTAAATTTCTGTAGTTATAAAAGCATCAGCTTGTTTGTTTAGAGCAAATTTTTTATAGTCAAGAGATTTGTAGATTTGCAGTTTAACTAAATCACAGAACCTGAGCACCAAACTTGAGTCTGAAAGACAAAGAGTATTGCAGAGCTGATCTTGCTTCATAGAAAGGTGCTTGAACATCATATATGCAATGCTAAAGATATAGTATGCTGAATGTAAATACTAGTTTATGAGGACTTTGATTGCTGCTTAGTTATTACTGATGTAGATTCTTGTGCTCTTGAGCTGCCTTGATAGTAAGAGCAGAATTTGTGTATTTAAAGTGATGTCAGTAGCCACTGCCTTATAGACTGAGTGCTTAGCAGCCTAACTAAAGTGGTACCTCAGATATAAGATCTTCTTGTCACTTAATTTTAGCTGCCTTTCTTTAAGCTAAGCTGATCTTTCTGATAACCACTATGCTGCAGTGCTAGCCTGCCAGATATTTTTAATCTTTTAGATTACTAGGTGTATTGTATTTGGTGCGATGCACCTAGGTATAGGATTATATTGGCTTCATGGCTTTTAGCTAGAAGCAAGAGATTAGCAGTAGTTTAATATCAGAAAGTGATCAGTAATTAAAGATCTGAGAGCAAGATTAACATTGTAGCATGTGACTGGAGCATTTGTAGAATAGGAACCAGACATTGTTTGGCTTAATTCAGGTATTGCTAGCAGTCTGCAGTCTGAGTATGTTTAGAGAGAGTACAAGTTCCATGTTATAATCTTCTAGCAAGTCAAGAAGAGGCTGGATGAAATCTCTCAGATTGTTCATGTAAGGGCAACCTCCAGAGGTTGTAGCTAATCACACAACTGGCAGAGGAAAATCCATAGAAACAAGTCTGAGGATTCCTCTGCCAGTGCAGCGCATTAATATGGGGGTCAGAAAGCATAAGAGCAACTGCACAGTATTTAGCAGCTAGCTTTGAGAGGCCTGAAGAACTCTGGGGGCATGGAAAATGCTCTGGAGTTTTCCAGAGTTCTGAAAAAGAAAATTGTGACTAGCAAGGCATGAAAAATGTTCTGGAGTTCTCTGGAGCTTTAAAAAAGGAAATTGTGACCAGAAAAAGATTGAGGAGGAGTCTCCCATCTTCTAGAGTGTGGTGGTTTGACATGCATAGACATCTTCAGATGGCCTCCAGGAGATGTCTTCAATACCATGGCCCTTTCACTTCATCTTGTACTATAGCTTGCAGTGAAATAGATGGCTGTCTAAGATCTTCTCCACTTCATATTCCACTCTGCTGTCTGGTGGCAGCAGCGCTCGGTGTCTGGAGATGAGGTCTTCTGGGGCTGGAGAGAGCTTGACCATGCTGAAAACTGGGTGGAGTTGGCACATGCCAGCAGGCAACCGGAGTTGGTAGGCTAGAGGCTTCACCTAGTGCCCAATAATGTATGGCCCCAGTTGGCAATGAGACAGCTTCTTTGAGGGTCGCGTGGTAAAGATGTTAGAGGTGTCCAGGAATATGCAGTTTCTGGGCTGGTACTTAGGAGCTGGTGTCCATCCTTGGTTGTAGTATTGTGCTATGTTGTCCTTTGTCTTAGTTAGTGCAGCCTTTGCCTCCTCTTGTGCCTTCTGCATGTGATCCACAAACTCATCAATTAATTCATTCCCTGATTGCCATGTGCATGGCTCAAAACCCATCTGAGGATGCTGTGTGGTGTCAAGAAAGAAAGGCAATACCTGCGCAGAGGCATGGACATGGTTGTTGTAGTGGAACTCCACTTCTGGCAGGAGCTCATTCCAGTCATCTTAGCGCTTGGTGCAGAATAGCCACAGGTATTGTTTGAGTTCCTGGTTAACGTGTTTGGTCTGGCCATCAGATTATGAGTGGTAGGCAGTGGAGGTGTGGAGCTTCACATACAGGAGGCGGTAAAGCTTCCATGTAAACTCTGCAACAAACTGTGGGCCCAGGTCAGATATGTATGCATCAGAAGGACCATAGAGTTTCCAGGCAGTCTTCCAATACAGATTAGCAGCACTCATGGCAGAGCAGGTTGTGTGGGTTGGAATAAAGTAAGCCTATTTGCCATAGAGGTTCCCGACTACTAGGATGGCATTGTAGCCATGCACATCTGGAAGCTCCACAATGAAGTCACTAGAGGCCACACTCCAGCAGTTGATGGACATGGGCAGAGAGTGTAGCTGACCAGTGGGGAAGTGACACTGGGGCTTGGTCTGGAAGCAGAGGTTACAGGTACTGGTGTAGGAGCCTATGTACCTCAACATCTGAGGCCACCAGTAGTTCCAGAACACAAGCTCTAACGTTTTTCAGTGCCTGGAATGTTCAGCAATGCAAGAGTTGTGGTGTTGCTCAACAATACGCCTTCAGAGCCCATTTAGAGACTCTACTCATTGGCATGTACTGACTTTGTGCCTGCAAGGTGATGAAATTGTAGGGTCAAAGCAGCCTTGGCCATGGAGTCCTTCTGCATCCCTTCTCGGTTCTTTCAGTAGATGTCAACCTCATTTCTCTGAGTGGATATCCCCTTTAGTGCCTGGATGACAAATAGCTAAGGTTGCAGAAGAGTGATGTTGTTGTTGTTTCTGATTCCAGAGCCATGGTCAGCACATCTGGAGAGGGCATCAGGCTTTTCCATTGACCTCCCTAGCCTGTGATGCAGTGAGAAGTTAAAGTTGGCAAGATAGAGGGACCACCAGGCCTGGCAGCAGTTAAGCTTCTTTACTGCCCAGAAGTACTCCAAGTTCTTGCGGTCTGTCCAGACTTCTTTCTCCTGGATGCACACATTGTTGCAGCCTCAGCAGACATTCAACTTAGTGAAGTGGCCCACACCCCAGAGGTTGTTGATGAGTTCTGAGATGAGAGGGAGTAAATAGTAATTCTTGATAGTCATCATATTGAGCCTACAATAATCTTGAACCAACTAAAGGGTGCCATCCTTCTTTTTGATGAAAAACACTGGAGAGGCCACCAGCAACTTTGAGGGGCGGATTCTTCTGGTCTTGAGGTTCTCTCAGAGAAAGGCATCTAGCTCATTCTGCTCCTTGGATGTCAGTGGGTACATCTTGCAGTTGGCAGGCTTTGCATCAGGTAAGAGCTCAATGGTGCAATCTCACTGCTTGCACTCCAGGAGAGAGTCAATCGAGACCTTGGAAAAAACATCCTCAAAGTTGAGCAGATGGACCAGGACAGTATCCTGGAATGGGTGAGGCAAGATATTGGTGGCAAAAGGCCTGGGCCAACTGCTGAGAAGTGGTCTGGCTGGCCCAGATCTTTTCAGCTAATGGTGGAGAGTGCAATGCCATGGTATAGATGTGGTCCCCTATCTTTAATAACCTTGTCTGGTAATTCCAGGTCCAGGATTTGCAGGAATTCCCCTTCACAACCATCTTCCATGGTGGCTTCTCCACTGCCACATCTGTTAGTCTCATAGAGAGGCTCTCATGAGAGAACACCAGGGGTGGAGAGTCCAACAGGTTAAAGTCAGCAAAGGAGATGTGTCCTGCTTGGCAGGCCCAGATGGCTGCATGTTTCTGCACAGCAGTGCACTGCTCTGTTCTTGTCTCCTCAGCACAAATGATGCAGCGCTGAGGCATCGGCTCATGCTCACCTCTCCAGTAGTCCAGTCTATCTCCAGGTTATGCTTTCCCAAGCTGGTGACTACATAATTAGCATGCTTGGCATGGGCCTGGTAGCACAGAACTAGGTCCACAACAGCAGGAATAGAACCTGCTTCATTGGGGATACCATCAATATTATAGACCAGAATGGGAAAGAGGAAAGGCCAAGTTGTGAGTTGGTGTCTGGCCATGCAGTTAGCATCTACAAAGAGCCCTGTTGCTCTGGAGTCTAGGAGAGCAACCACACTCCAGGTCTGCTAAGTGTGGGTTGTCTCAACCTCTACCTTTAGCCAGAGCGAGTTGGCTAAGGGCAAGGAGGCTACTACATAGCACTTTGGAAGGCAACATTGCCAGGCAGGAGTGCAGGGTTAAGGAGATCTAATGGAAGGAATCAGCAAGGCTGGAGGTATTCACAGGAGTTGTATTGGGCTCTTCTATAAACAGTCATGTGAATTGTTCTTCAATGATGCAGTTGCCATTATAGATGTCTGAGATTGCCAGTTGGGAAAGGAGCGCACATGAGGCACCTTGGGCTGCTAGAGGACCCAGAGCAGATGACTGAGCAGCAGGAGGCAGTTCTGCTGCTGAGGTTGCTATAGCAACTAAGGGAGTGGGATTTAGGTGCTCTAGGAGGGCTTCGAGGAAGTCAGAAATAGTTTCAGTGGTTTGTTGGAGGGTGGAGAGTTCGGTGGTGTGGTGAGTGAGAGAAGCTTGAATAAATTGCACTTGGGCCTCCAGATAGAGCAAGCAAGTCCAGGCTTTATCCTGAGGAGCTGTAGCATCTGGAGGAGTGTCTGAAGAGGTGAGCTAAGACATAAAAGGCACAAATGCTTAAGACTGGTGGAGAAGCGGCAGATAGGAGCCAGAGAATTCTTCTGATAGCTATGAGGGGCTTTCAGACCAGAATTAGGAGACTTGTTCTGCTGCAAGGGTGACCTCTGAAGGTTGCAGCTAATTACACAACTGGCAGAGGGAAATCCAAAGATGTATTAGAGAAGGTAGAAATAATACAATCAACAACTAATTATCTGGCAGAGGAAAATCTAAAGAGAACAAGTCTAAGGATTTCTCTGCCAGTGCAGTGCATTAGTGTGGGGAGCAGAAGGTGTGAGAGTAACTGCACAGTATTCACCAGCTAGCTCTGGAAGGCCTGGAGAACTTCAGGAGCGAGAAAAATACTCTGGAGTTCTCTGGAGTTCCAGAAAAGAAAATTGTAGCTGCCGTGGTATGGAAAATGCTCTGGAGTTCTCTGAAGCTCCAGAAAAGAAAATTGTGACTAGAAAAGAATTGAGGAGGAGTTCTCTGACAGTTCAGTAGAGAAAATAATAGTAAAAATGATAGAAAGAATAATGAAGAAATGCAAGAAGATATTAGAAAACTTGGTGAAAACATCATTGCTAGAATGCAAATAAGCAGATTTCTCCAAGCTTGTCTCAAAAAAAGAGAGAAACAGAAAGAAGAGACAAATAAAAAGAATAGAGTGAAGAGAACTTTGAGCATTTAATAGATCACATTTTTATGTAGAAGAGAGAAGTAGAGAAAATAAGAATAGTGACTCTGATTAGTAGGTAAATAGCAATAAGTATATAGAAAAGAATCTATATCAAGAGCCTAGATATAGTTGACATAAGCAATGAAATAGCAGACCAAACAGTAAGAATTTTCAATGTTTATAATAGCAGAGTGTACTTCAGAAATATAAGGACTCTGAACTTTTATTTAAAGAGTGCTCCAAAATGCAAATAGTGAAGAAGAAGTAGAGTAAATATTTGAGCTGAGAATTTTAATTACTATTATTCAATGTGAGATTATTCAAGAACTAGTTACTTTTTTATTAGAGCCAATTGAGATGCTGTAGAAAAATTGATAGCTATGCTCACAAGACATTACATGGTGATGACATTGATACTTAGAGTGCACATATTAATTATATTATAAAAGCTCTGTCATGATACTCAAATAATATGAAGATTATAGTAAATAATATCTATTTTATATTCAAGGAGCACTATTTTTTGTTTTTAATGAAATTTGTAGTGTACTTCTCTGCATATCTCTCAGCAGGCTTTTCAAAAGCTTGTTATTATTATATTCAAATATAATATGCATATCAATCGGCACTCACATTTGGAGTGCCACTTAGCAACTTATTTTTTTTTTGCTAAAACTTAAATAACAAAAATTGCATGAATATAATAATAATATTTAGATTGAGCTTAGCTACTTAGTCGATATTTCTTTGCATATACATAGTGTTTGGAAAAATTGGAGGCAGGTTTTTTCTTCAATGCATATATTATAAAGTTGACTTGTAAAAATTTGTAAAATATTAAATAGAATATAGTATATAAAATATAAAACTATCAACTGCTAGAGTCAATATGCATTGGCACTACATCTTTAAGCTGTTTATAAATTTGATAAAATGCAATAAGAAACTGTATATGTCGAGGAAGTTCTGTATGGTCTTTAGGTTCAACAATAATCCATTTAGTAAAAGCTGCTGGAGATCTCCAATGTTTTTTCCAATCATTAATACCAATAGCTCGAGCAATAGAATTAAAGAAGGTAGCTCTCTCCTGCATTGGTTTTTGAGTCAAGATATGGGCAATAACAGTTGGCAAGAGTCTGGGAATAATAGAATGATAAGGGCATTGTGATGCATTAGCAAGTTGACCTTTAAGATGTTGAGGATGATTAAACTCTTTTTGAAATGGAATCTAGCAAATATAGCAAATTGGCCAGACTGCAAAAGTTGTAAATTTCATCTGCTGCAGGCATTGCACCCAAATTGAGAAGAATCCATTGACTGCATGGTTATGAGGCTTTTGTCGAGGTTCTACAAGGCCATGCACCCAGCAAAAAGCACATCCAACACTGATTATCTGGTCAATGATATGCTTCAAAATAGATAGCCTATTTTCAGCATCTGAAATTGCATCTTTCAATAGTTTGCTAGTCATTTCTATATCAAATATTTGAAGCAAGTTCAAAGAGCTGCAACTAAAATTTAAGCAATTCTGACCTTGATTATTCATGGTGAGTGCAGCACAATTAGTGATTTTTTTGTGAGAATGTTCAAATATAGAAGATGATGAGCCAAGTAAAGGTCGATCCAAAGTTGCAATTTGATTTGATGATGACTGGTTAAATATTTTAGCATTGATTAATAAATTTTTATGTATAAAACTTACATTATTTTGCAAAGTGCGACAATTATCACAAAGTGGTGCATTTTTCACAGAAGAGCATGAGTGAGCAGAGCCATCCAAAGCATATAGTTCTAGTAATCGGCAATTGAGAGTTTTCATAAATCGCTTCATATCAGCAACACCTGTATGATCTCCTGAAAGTGCATCCTTGTCCAAGTATGGAAGTCTAGAATAAAATAGCATTGAATGGCAAATTGATCCATCGTAGCCACCTTGTCCCACTTCTTAAATAAAATGCATTAACCTATGCACTTCATAGTGAATTATATGCCGAACAGAAGGATAGTCAATGCCTTGACCAAAGCCCATAGTTGCTACCATCCATTGTTTAGAAGGATCTCCAGTAAGAGGTGTTCGCCATTCATTTTGCCGCTGCTTTTTGATTTCTTTATTTTTGGATTCATCAGGATCTATCGCACTAAAATAAAATGAGAAGCCAAGCATATCTGCTATATGCAGAACTTGTTGAACTGTGCGGCAATAAATGAGACCTCTTTCATGAGACTGAAGCTGAATAGAGCAAGCATAATTTTGAAGCTCAGATTCTA
Source organism: Termitomyces sp. MG16 (assembly GCA_003313075.1). Lineage (NCBI taxonomy): Eukaryota > Fungi > Basidiomycota > Agaricomycetes > Agaricales > Lyophyllaceae > Termitomyces > Termitomyces sp. MG16. The sequence goes on from QGOA01005230.1 coordinate 15,350, forward strand.
GGGAATTTGTATCGGCTATATGGCGGACAGTGTATTCGATATTTTGCCTAGAATTAAGTAATCAGATTTCGTGAACTAGAAATGTAATAGGTTTTTGAAGAGCTGTTAACACTTTGAGAAGGTGAAATGTTTTTCGATATGCAGAGGTGTAAATGTGATGGGCCTCATCCATAAAAATGCGCTTGATGCGATACTTTACAGCATTAGCCCATTTTCAAAATCTGTCTTGAGTAGCCAAATGATATGGAACTAGAACAATCTGATCTCTAATAGCATCAGATTTTGGATAGATGCTTCCTGAGATTATTGTTTAATCAAGCCGCCGCTTCATATCTTCCATGAGAGATGTAAGAGGAATAATGACCAAAAACAGACTTTGAGGATGAAGAATAGCAGCAGAAGAGAACCCTAAAGCTTTTCCACTACCAGTTGGCAAAACAGCAAGAACATGTTTGGTGGTGAGATTTGATTGCACTAGTTCTGCTTGTTCAGAACAAGTCCAAGAATAATTGGTCGGGTCATCTTGATGAGGCATAAGCAATCGGATTTTCGATAGAAGCTGAGGATGCACAGATATAAGATGCTGAGGATGATAGATTCCAGAAGAAGAAGGAGTAACACCAAGTGCATGAACAACTTCTTCAGCAATAGCAGGTGCCATAGCATCCAAATATTGCTTTAGCTGTCCAACCATTTTATTGGTAGTCTCTTCAAATCCTTGTTGCAGCTCAGCTGTAACATGATCAAGCCTAGTATGGATGCATGCATCAAGCTGCATAAAGAGGTTCTCCTGAGATTTGAAATCTTGATTCTATATAAAAATATTTATAGTTTTTTAAAGTAAGAAAAAAATTAATATGCGCACCATATTCACAGTTTTAATTTCTTTCATCAAAGAAGGATGCAACTGATTAATACATGCATGCCATCGAAAACAAACGCGCTGATCTGATGCAATTTGAATAGACATTCTTTTTAATCCATGTAGGATTGGTATCAGTGGCACCCTTCTTTAAAGACTTGACTGGAGCTTTTAAAAGAGGTTAGTAGTTTGCATTGTTATACTAAAAATATACTTACATTTGCTATTTCTAGCAACATCATATTGCTTGCTAGAAAAAGAAGCTTTTGATTTTTTTAAATATTAGTTCAGTTTCTCCAGCTTGATGACCGGCTTCTTTCACAGGACTGACTTTCCTATCTTCATCTTCACTATCATAATCTTCCTCTCTAGGACCAACTTTCCTAGCAGCATAGACCACTGCTTCTTCTTCTGACAATTGCATATCATCTTTAAATAAAAATTATTATAATAAATATATTAGAACTTGATATTCTTACCATCATCAGATTGGGCATCTTGAGGAGCAGGTTCTTTTACAGAATTGACTTTGCCAGCTTCATCTTCACTACTGTCTTCTTCCTCCATAGAATTGACTTTGCCAGCTTCATCTTCACTACTGTCTTCTTCCTCCATAGAAGTGACTTTGCCAGCTTCATCTTCACTACTGTCTTCTTCTTCCATAGAAGTAACATCTCTAGCTTGATTTTCACCATCCTGGGGAGAATCTTCTTTTGCAGATTCTACATCAGATAGTGAACTTAGCTTAGAGCTCTCATCTCCAGAGTCTTAATAAAAGTTATTATAATAAATATACAATTATATGATATTCTTACCATCATGACCATCTTCTCGATCAGCATGGACCTCACTGATCTCATTTTCTTCATCTACAGGCTCCAAGATAGGTGATGCATGCTGATGCACAAGCAATGATACAGAGCCTTCTTTTTCAGATTCCCACCTAGATGAGATATCTTGCTGAGAGACCTGTTCTTCAGCTGGAACTTCCTCCTCTGCATTCAAATCCATTTCAAAGTTGAGATCTTCTTGAGCTAATATTATTTCTTTTTTAATCTCAAGTGAGACTCTATCCTCACTGCTAGCCTGATTGCTAGCTTGAGTATCTGCAGTGTAATTTATAAAGACCTTTTAATACATGTAAAGCATAGCACTGACCATTGATATAATTATCAAGTGACAAATCAATAATGTTGGAAGTGGTGCATTCCAATTCAGCCTCTGCTAGGCTGAGTCTCTCAATACTTGGTCCAAAGTCTATTATATTCAAATTTAGCAAATAGAAAAATAAAAATGTAATTTTACAAACCAAGATTTCTTTGGAGCCAATTTTGCCCATCTTGAAGATGGGTTTCTCCAATTTGATCCAGTGCAGTTGAGAGGCAAGATGTCAAATTTTCATCATTTGCAATATTGAAAATGCACCTCCAAAGAATCTTTTCTGCTTCAATAATGCATGGGGGCTTTTCCATGTGCTCAGGGACTTCCAGAACTGAAAGACTTATAAATACATTTTTTTTAAAAAAAGATAGGCCAATATCATTCTTACTTGAAGTAAATCTTGTTTCTTAGGATAGGACTTTAAAGTCCTGGGAAACAAAAGGCAAATTGGTGATACCAAAAGTGAAACTACAAGAGGTCCTTTAATGAGGTCCTTTAATTTCTTGAAGTACTCGAGATTTAGGCATATTCCATTTGGCCCACATATTCATCTCTGCATTGGTGGCTGGACCACTTGTATTGGAAGTAAGTGTAAGTATAAGAACTCTTTGAGAAAGTGAATAATTATACCTTTCACAAAGGTAATCCAGCATAGCCTGAGGATTTCCAGGCAAATCAAACTCTCCTTTGTCAAGGACATAGGAGAAGTAAAATGCTGCTCCTTGCAAATTGCTCAAAACTGTGGCTGTATGATGAGCAAGATCTTCCTGGCACATTTTAAAAAATAAGTGGCACGTCATGCTAGAGCTAGACTGAGGTGGAGCTGCAATTTCGAGAGAACTATCTGGCAGGGAGGTAGACAAGCGATTTCTTGTGGTAGTGAAAAAAGTTTGCTAGTCATTCAAGCGATCCAAGGGCTGCCAATTAGTTAGCAGCTGGTTTCAAAGTGTTTGAATTCTTACTAATAGTTTAGCTTGTGGAATATCCACCATAGTGATACTATGGTTCTTGAAAGGCCTTCCATTCATAAAAAAGAGAATATCAATCATGCGATAGGCCAAAGTTTTGTAAAAAACTGCATCATCAATAGTTTTGACTGAGAGCATATGAGAGTGGGCAGGATTTGGTCGCATTGCCTCTTTAAAAATTCTTGTCTTGTTGGTAGCAGAGGGATATAGAGTTGATTCTAATTGAACAACTTTTTTCGTGAAATCCTAAAAATGTATGAGAAAACATCTCAATCTACTGCTAGCATATTGTTACCATCGCCCGGGATTCCTGACTGCCTAGTGACTCCATGCAGAGCTGCAGCCCAACATCATAAACATCTGTTGTCCAAGGCAACTCTAGAAAAGTTTTTTCATTTTGAGGATTCAAGCCATGCAAATCCAGTTCCATGATGGTTTTGAACTGTGAGTGTGAAGTAAACAAAGGTAAAATTTTAGCCTAAGAAGTTGCCTGACTAAGCACCAGGCAGGTGCACCTTGAGAGTAAGCCTTGTACCAGCAAAGGTCACATTTATTATACGAGCGTATGGAAATACATTAGAGTCTCGCATCCCCACCTCGGTGAACTTGACATTATACGAGCGCACAGAAAATACATAAAAAAGCCTCGCATCCCCACCCTCTCTTCAGTGACCTCAACGTTATACAAGCATATGAAAAATACATTAAAAAAGTCTCGTATCCCCACCCTCCTAGTTTCCCCTCTGGAAAATGATATGCTAGCCACGGATGGCGTAAATGATCATTGAGACTTGGTTCAGTGAGCACGATGTCAGACGCACCTCGACGGCGGCAATACTCATGTTCACACAGGGCAGTGCAGCCGCACCAGTAACCTTCTTCAATGTGCGGCGTACAGTGTCAGAGCCAGCTGCGGTGGGAAAAATAGGGTCAGCTTCTATTGTAGAGGCGAAATAAGGTTCAAACTTATCGCCATACATTTTCCAAGCTGGAGACCTTATGTTATCTTCTTGCAGCCCGAACACCCTCTTTCGCAATCATGATGTACAGGTCGTCCTTGACACTTGCAGCAATTCCATGCGCTGCAGAAAGAAAAGAAGAGGAGAGGGATAGAAAAAGAGTCAGATTTGTCATGAAAGAGAATATCTTTGACGAACTGGAGGAGTTCTTCCATGAGATTGCCGGATGGCACGGCGTGGCTGGCCTTTAACTCGCACGGCCGGAAGCGTGCAGCAGTGCCTAGATGGAATTCGCGATGCAGCAGTCGATGGGAATGGCGCCTGAAACGGTTCATGTATCCTGGAAAGAAATAGGTGCGGATGCTCAGTACATACCATAAATCTCCTGCGCCTGAGAAAACGGCAGAACCCCAGCCTATTAGTTCGATCATAGTAAACTTTGGCCTTGGAAGTGAATCGAGATCAGTACTGCACCGGGTTTTGATGAGATAGTTTATTTACCTGCCAGAGTACATCGAAACGTCTACGGCTTTCAAGGCGGTTGAGGTAGAGAAAGAGGGCAAGTATGCATAGAGGGCAAGTACGCATGCGGCTGCAGCAAGAGCACACAGACTGCGCATCGCAAACTCGAGCTTGTCCTGTCTGCCCTTGGTTCTACAGGGTTGAATGGCTTGAAATTGAGGAGCTTGATGCCGGTGCGCGCATGAGAGGGGGGATAAGAATGTTGTCGAGGCCACGGCGGTAGCTGCAGCGGAAGCCGGCGCAGAGCCAGAAAGATGTCAGCAAGGACAAATATACTGAATCGGCGTAGAAAGCATCTTCAACAAGCTCCTGCCTCAGAATTTAGGGTATCGTCACATAGTGGGGTCTCCGACCTGAATTAGTTAGAGAGCACAGCCCAGATATCTCGGGCAGAGTCGTACCTTTGGCTTACATCAGCCACGTGTGAGCGTGTGAGCACAGCATTTCATGCCGGGTGGATTGGATATCCACCTGCTTACATCAGCGAGCATGAGCGTGTGAGCACAGCATCTCATGCCGGGTGGATTGGATATCCACCTGCTTACATCAGCGAGCATGAGCGTGTGAGCACGGCATCTCATGCCGGGTGGATTGGATATCCACCTGCTTACATCAGCCCATGTGAGCGTGGGCATGTGAGCACAGCATGGCATGCCAGGTGGATTGGATATCCACCTGCTGATATCAGCAAGCGTGAGCGTGTGAGCTCGGCATTTCATGCTGGGTGGATTGGATATCCACCTGCTTACATTAGCCCATGTGAGCGCGGCAGCCCATGCGAGCGTGGGCGTGTGAGCGCAGCATGGCATGCTGGGTGGATTGGATATTCACCTGCTGACATCAGCGAGCATGAGCGTGAGCGTGTGAGCGCGGCATGGCTGCTGGGTGGATTGGATATCCACCTGCTTACATCAGCCCATGCGAGCATGGACGTGTGAGCACGGCATGGCATGCCGGGTGGATTGGATATCCACCTGCTGACATCAGCCCCCTGGGAGCATGCGAATGCCTGCAGCTTGGCAGAGCAAAATACACCTATATAGTACCCCAATGGGCCAGCAAGCCCGCATCTAGTAGCCCTATCTCCCAATCAAGCAAGAAAACATGCTTCCGCCAAGTGCCTTGTCATTGACAATACTTTGCCGCCAGAATCGTAAACCAGTAATATATTCTAATGTGACGTTGATGATACAAGATATTGACGCTGCCGACGTGGTCGATGATAATGCTTTGGTGGCAGACTGTATGTTCAGAAGCAGCGGTGCTGAAGTTCTTTGGACAACATGATGACCGAGGTCTTTGCGCTGAGTGAAAGGTATACAGCAAAACATAAAGGGATCCGAATAGAATGGAAAATTCGATGCCATCGAGGTGAATCGTATGGTTCCAGCAATGCCCTTTCTCAGGCGAGATTGGAAGGAGTGTAGAGCTCGTTCCACGTCATGATATGCTACAAAATCCAGGCAAAGAGAAGGGCTGGCATAAGCTGACGTCAAAAGATGAGTCTTGATTGATGAAATGACAGGTCCTGCAGATGAGAACAGGATGTCGGGAAATACACTTGAATCAGCAGATGCTATTACATGGTATTAGTTTTTCCACTTCAAGTAAGCTTGATGTAGATGCCAAACATGTGGAACAGTTCTCTCGTCGAATCTAAATGATCAACTCGATGATTATGAGACAGCATAAATTGTATTACCCTTGCCTTGTCGGAATGCCCAGGGCACTCGCCAACGAATACTCAGAGAGAGACGAAGCGTCCATCCGTAGATTCGAAGCTGGGAACGAAGCATATGAGAAAGATCCTGAGGATTTCTTGCCTCAATGATACCACCTACGACATTCTTGAAAATTGCGGATGCAGATATGCTTAAGACTCCTGAAGGGCGAGGAAGAGCAAGACTATTGAGTAGATCTGCGTGCTTTGAAGGCCACACGGAAGACGTTGGTACAAAAAAGCCAAGAGTGAAATTCAAAGGAACATATTGTATTAACGTGTAACTTCAGAATTACTTCCCGCTCCTCTTTCCCTTCATCAATCGGGTTATGCCCCCAATTGTTCACCACGTCTGCTGCTTCTCGAGCATCATACCTTCGCGCCGCTTTGACGCATAGCTGACGAGGTTGGTGCCAAGGATGACCTTGACCATGAGGGAACTGAGCACCAGGTGGTATCAACTCAAGCAAGCAACCTTGAGGACTAATCTAAGCGCACCAGATCCTATGTTGCCCACGTCAGGTAATCGAGCATTTCCGTCGGATATAGCGTGGGGGTTGCCCACAAGGCCAAGAAATTGGGATGTACTGCGACCATCAAGTAAACGGACTGAGATCCAATGAGAATGGACATCACGGCGAGAGGCATAGATCCAACGTACGCTATTGCAAGGGCAAAATATAGGGGCGGCCGGAGCGTATGACCGGTTATCGGCATCCTGGGTGCCAAAGGCTCCAACGTAGACCTTGAAAACAAGCAATCGAGTACATCCTGCCCAATGGGTGCACAAAGTCGATCGCTAAGCTATACGTCCTTCTGTTAGGGGCAACTTGAGAGCTAGACGTACTTCAAGCACATTGAAAATGACGTACAACTTGGTCCTGCCTTGCCCACAGATGGTGCGATAGATTTCCAAGCGTATTGGGAGGATAGAGATGGTAGGGAAGTTGATATCGGACTCGGCGGAAGTGAGGGGTGCACCAGGGGTATCGTTTTTTCTTCTTCTTTGAAAAACATATGGCGATGAGATGGTACTGACCGCATGGACAAATAGTACCCCAATGTGCCAGCCAAGAGTGAAATTCAGAGGAACGTAGTGTATTAACGTGTTCTCGGACAAAATCTTGAATGTAGTGGATATGGGAAACCACCGTCAAATCAATGAGATCTATCCCATGCAATTAACCCCAGCGAAATAGCCCTCGCGGCGTTAGAATCACCGAGACTATTTGTAGATAATCCACCACTAGGACCCTTGGCAACGAAACTTCTCAAAATCAGCCTTGACCGATTCCTGACTTGGTTACAGTTTTCCCTGAGACAAAGAAAAGATTCATATCAAGTGTAAAAGAATAAAGAAATGTAAAGACATACCTGAACAAGTTATATGATGCAGCCAGCAAGCAGCCAGTCTCAAGGGCAGAGACCATGAGATCAAAGCTCTTGCCAGCGGCCTCGAATACAAAGGTGTTGTCCTACAACATCAAGAAGATTTCAGGTTGCATTGCGGCGGCTTAGAGTAAACATTACCAATGTGTACAGGGAAAGCGGACACATACCGCCAGAGGGCAGGGTGCGCCACAATCGTGCGCCACTGTCGTGAGACCTGAATATCCAATTGTGTTTTATCAACAAGCAGTCTAATCTACTGAAACAAGAATTTGAACGCACCAAGCACACACCAATGACTTCTTTGATTGGAACATGTTTAAAACCGTGGAAAGCAAGGTCTGGAGCCACCCGTACAACGAAACAATCAATGACGTCTTCAGCTCGCACGATTTTGACAAAAAGAAACACGATCCAAAGATGCAAATGACGTGTGTGATGGATATCACAGTTCTCGCCTCTCTCAGGCACAACGACGGCACAACGACGGCACAGCACTGCCGCGACACTCATCAACAAATGCTTATCCTGCTTGCACTTGGTGTTCACGCTGTACATCAAGGGTGTCAGCAGTGCTGGCGAAGCATGTGAGGGGTGTCTGAATGTCGTCGATCTAGCTAGGAGGGAGACCTAATATTAGTTTTGGCCCTGGGTATGTCAGTGCGGATGCTGGACAGGTGGAGAAGGAGAGGGTAAAGGAGACAGAGTGTTAATAAGAGTTTCAGTGCGCTTGGGGAGAAGGGTGCAGGTGGTGCGGGCGCCGAGGAGAAGGATGTCTCATATAGGAATTCAAAGGTTCATCATCCACTTTTTGTGCCACCCTTGGATGATGACTGTAATTATCTCTCTTGTTAGTTGACGCATTTACTTCAGAACTGTTCAGGTGGGAACTCAAAGACGGTCATGTGTATTTTCTTCTTTGTTGCTTTTTGTACTATAACTGTTTGTAAGATGTTCTTGAACTTCTCGCCGCTCACTGCACATCTAAATGAACCTTTTACTTCTCATCGCTTTGTTGGAACTAAAACAGCGGATAGTTGGGGCGGTGTATGACAAACATCTAGTAGACACGTAAGTATTCCTCAGAGACGTGTAACCGTGACTATATTGAAAGTACCTAGTAGACACGTAAGTATTCTAGGTACGTTTATGTTAGTATAGTATGATATGTATGTTAGGTATGGCGCACCCTCAGAGACGTATAAACGTGACTAAGGGTGCTTGTATGCAGCTGGGTGTATATATATGTACGAGCGAGACAAAGCGAGCATTGGCCCTTGATGGCCCCTTTGTGTGCCGTGTTCGCTGTATATCACTATATCACATCGTCACACTCCAACACGCTTTGCTTCAAAGGTATGTATTGTGTGGTGTTTCTCTCATAACGGAGAGTTGCGTACTCAAACAATTGCAGGTCAATCATTTGAATGTTGGTATGGCCAAAAAGCAGCCGAGAACGCTTGCATGATGTATGCGAGGACATATTTACATGTCATTGGGAGGAGCAGAATTATAAGTACTTTCTTTTTAGACCCAGCTTGTAGATATAGTCAAAATTGCACTAGTCATCTCGTCGGGACAAGGAACATACCAACAGGAAATGGCCAGATGTTACGGTGTAAAGATCTTTTCCCACTCTGAAGTAAAAGCTGATTGTTCCTTTGCTATTGTGCATCATCAAAGCATTAGCAATTGGATTGATAATTGCCTCAAGAGATTGAGATCCGAGATGGGTGCGAACAGTTAGGGACCATTAGAAGCTCATGGCCACTGACTCATGTATGCAACACCAACGTCTGAATTGTTGTGATCCTGGAGGAGATCGAGGATGTCGATGGAAGATTGTGAAATGTAGTGTCGCATCTGGTGGAAGAAGAGAAAAACATCGACTGTGCTGAAAGATAGACGGCCGCCAATCAATAGAGAACCTCGACACTGGTGTTGGCTTCAGGGAAAAAAATAGATTACCAATAATGTAAGATTCCTGCCTGAAAACATTGGCAGGCATGGTATGATGCGATTGAATGCGGGCTATGGTCGCCATGAATATTCTTCTCATCATCGTTCCCAGTGTCCCCAACTCCCCGCGCCACTCCTCACATCGAGGGCCTCGGTGCCCAGAACAGTGTGGTCCTGCCTCTCCACGTCGTCGGGTCCTGCGCGTATGCCATGTATGTGGTCTTGCTAGTTGTTGTTCTGCTTTACTGATCGATCCGTGGAGCGGAGCGTACAAGATCGATGCTACTGTCGGTGCTGCTGTCCCAAAAACTGTGGCTTCAAGTCGACACTGGTTTGTCTGATCTTGTAAGTCTGTCGTCATTGTTGTGTGCAATCACCAGCTCACGGTTTCTCCAGTGGATTGCTTCAAAATTGTGTTCGTCGTTGGGCAGCAAGATCAGCGGCCGTCGAGCTCGACGTAGACTGGAAAGGATTTAAGCATCTGATATCTGCAAGGCAACATCTCTGGCCCCATCGTCTGGGACAGGTTCGACATTGGCGGCTATAGCCTTGATGCTCAGGCTCTCGGTATGTGACTTAGCTCTTCATTGACTGCCCTAATGCACATACACAGCTGCCGCAGACAACATCAGCTCTGAGCCTCTAGGCTGAAACTTTAGCGGCATCCTCAGCCTCGTCCTGCCTCTCAACTCGATCATCGCAGAACACATTGCACCAATCACCTCCAACAACCCCAATGGGCTTATAATCTCTTTTCAATTATATGACAGTCGTTGGAACCTTCTTTCCACTTCATATCCTACTTTCTCTCATGCACGGGCTCAGATACAGTCCCTGCACAGCTCAGAATTGGTCCTAGCTTCATTACTAACCCGTCCACGGTTCAATGCACAGCTCTGGAGAGGAAATCTTGTTTTGGAGGGTCGCCGTGCGTGCAATCACTGTCTGGGTAAATGGGGAGCCACGTCCGGTCCAGATTGGAAGCAGCAGTACTGTTGCCACGGTCCTGAGCCCTGTACTCGATAGTGGAGTGCCGCTAATTTAGACGACGAATTCAATCAGCCTGGCGGTCACATCTTCTGTATCTGTATTTCCAGGATAAGTTCCTTCCGTAATCCACTCCTATCTCTCCATGCCAAAATCTTTTATTTTTATTTTTTAAAGTGTTTGCAGAATAGAATATCATATGCTTAACATGGCATTGCCATTTCCGCTCTTATGAATTGCGGGCCGATATGTTAGAATTGTGTATTGTCAGGAGGATCGCACAAGATCTTTCATGAATTCATGGGTCTACGACTTTTAAGTTCAAATGCACGTCATCCCTAAGTAATTGTAATACATCATCCAATCGGAATTCCAAGTGTTTTCTCTGGTACAGACCAATAAAACTGTATATTTTATTGCTGTGGACTGTAAGCTGACAGAAGTTGCATTGTACTTGACATTGTGCCAAGTAAGTTAAAGGACATGAGATAAAGACCAGGTGTCATATATCAGTACTCGGCCAGAATAGAAGATTTGACAGGGCCACCAAGTGCTCTATTTTCTTCTTGCAATCTTTAAATGAATCCAGTAAGTGATATATTTTCAAAGTACTTGTACTCGTGCGAACCTTTCAATTATTTCTTCCAGTTCACATATTCGCTTGGCTTTTGCACTGTTGCTCATCTCAGCCGCCAACAGTCTTCTTCCCATTCTTGCTACCTGTCCATACAATTCTTCAAAATTACCAACAGTCAGATCAAATCTGGTGAATGCGGGATTGCAAGGACTTGGATTCAAATAACTGTCGAACAGCCGAGTAAATTGATCAAAAACATTATTCTATAGAGGGGAACTCTCTGTCGGTGGCCAATAGAAATTAAGAGCAGACCAGTCAGTCCCTTACTTGCTCATTGACATGCTGACTGGAATAAGAAGGACCGGCAATCTCTGGTGTCCTTTCTTCAGACTCAGCATGAGGCTTGGACATTAGATCATTTTTCCACTCTATATGGAAGTCAAACTATGTTTGCTGCAAATAAGGGTCTGAGCCATACGCCAGAAGCTGCAGCGATCTGGGTCACTTGGGTCTTTCAGACAACAATAATACTGCCTAAAAGAAAGTAAGCACATAGTGAAAACTCATCAGCCTTGGTTGTCGCGACTAACCTTCCAAAATGATTGACAGACTTGTTGGTCATGAGAGGCGCTTGTAACCCATGATAACATTGAACGACTTCCAAATTATCAATGGCTGATATATCGTGAACTTGTGCCATGTATCCGAGTTTCAACTTGGTCGATAAGAGAAAGATAACAGTCTACCTGTGAACATTTGAACCTTTGATGGATGGTGAGAAAGCCTCGGCGAGATCAGGCCTGTGCATTGCCACCTGATCAGTCACATTCATTCAGTCAGCCCCATTTGCAGCTTGTTGGCTCATGCGTGGTGTGAGTCAGTACTACAGAAACGTCACCTGAAGATGTGGACAAACCTTGGCCTTCACAGTGACCGGGATGATGGATGCTATCAAAGTGGCAGCCGGTCTAGTAATCCGTACTTCCACCTTACAGAGCTTGATAAAAGGACTAAAATAAATGTTCGAAAAGCCATTTCCTGTTTCTTCTTGCAATACTCTTGCCGCTATCATTTATCTTCTGAGATCTCGTGTCATCGGTTGAATACGACCTGTGCAACGCTTAGTAGTCTCCTTGCTGCCGTCAAGGCTGAGCTCGCTGCTGATTTTCACCCCTTAATTGAGATATTACCTATGCTCCAGCAAATCTATCAAAGACTCGGGGCTGAGACTGTCCATGATCCTTTCAACCGTTATCCTCCATATCCTAAGCAGCCTCACATGATGTCGTACTGAATCTTTCCCAAACGATGCGCAAAGCCAACCTCAAGAGGGTCTTGCTCTAGGAGTGCCGTTAGACCAACATCCCGCTCCACAACAAACGGTGCCCAAACCTCGCACAATCTCATTGACAATCAGAAGAGGATGAGGTCTTGAAGGCGGAAAGAATGTTGGGGGTTCAACCGAGGAGCATCAAAGTCTATCAGCCCCTCTTGAGGCTCCGACAATGGAAAGGCCTATGTCCCCGCATGCAATGCCCCCTGAGCACCATCTCTCGAATTCCTCTGGTTACATGTCATCAGGAACCATGCCATCGGTAGGAAACAGGCTTTGTACCCTAGCCCGGCTGCGAGTGTGAGGGGGTGAAGACCGTTGTGGTCTATCTGCTGCGCGCGTTCTTCTTTCTCGTCATCTCATTCTCTCACTCTTTTCAATATCTAGATGGTTCTGATCGTAGCGCCTTCCGCTGAACGAGTTGCTTTTCCAGCTTGAGCCGATTGAGAAAGCTTTCTTCATCGCACTGGCTACTCAGCTAGAAAAAGTTGATTCTTTCTACTCTGCGCGGGAGGCAGAGATGATGGCTCATACGAAGGCGTTACATGAACAGCTGGATGAACTTGGGGACCACAAGGAGCTGGTTAAGGTGTATCTTCTTGTGTTATGTGAAACAACGTTGTTCTAATATCATCATCCAGTTTGTACATCCTCATAACCCATCAGCCTGGACCGCTTGCCTTGTCAGAATCAGGAACCGGCTAAGAATTCCACGCAGGCTGCCTCCAGTATTCCCTAACTTTAATGATCAACTCGGCGACTTGGTTGGTCTTATCTTCTATATAACGACTAGTCTTATTTCAAGTCACGCATTGTTATAGGGCTACCGAAGGTTCGAGTCAGTTACCTCTGAAAAGGAGAAAACGCGGCGAGAGGGGAGCGTCGATGCAGATGTAGAGGGAAAGGATGGGAAGAAGAAGCATTTACCCGTCCGGCATACGGGACTTTCAACTGACCCCCCAGAGGACTATCTTTTTGCAAAGAAAAAGCTAAAGAAAGCGGTGCTGGAATGTTATCGGTAAGTATTGCTTTTATTCCAGATGGATCGCAACACTGATCATCTTCTAAGAGGTCTAGAAATACTCCATGACAGGATTTCGGAAGGCTCTGAAAAAGTTGGAAAAGTCTACTAATGTTAGATATCCTGGGTTTCGATGTATTGTTGTTTTTTTAGGTTAATTGATTTCTTGGAGATATGGGTGCTGGATGAACTTGGGGACCACAAGGAGCTGGTTAAGGTGTATCACAGAACAGCTTTGCCGAAGCAAATCAGAGACCATTTCATTGTATATCACCCCATAAGTGTTTTGCACGTGCATTGGATTGGACTTATTGTGGAAGTCGATATTTGCGTGAGGAATACGCTGACCAAAATTGGTCTGGGCAAATAACGGATTAGAAAATCGGATACTATCATACTACACTGTTCCTATCTTAAATTCGCTAATTTCCAAGTCAAGCAGGACTGACAATATATCAATATACCACTTGCGGGATGTGGGGTTTGTGACATCCACAATGGCCAATCCTAAGTCCAGGAACCAAAGTTGGCTGATGTCCAGGCTGATTGCGCGATAGCCTTACCTGGTTGCCAGAGATCCCACCTGCTCAAAATCAGAATTGATCCCTTTCTGAAATTCGATATTGCTTACTGCCACGGAATTCCATACATTCTATAATAAAGAAGCCACCTTCCACGCCTTCTTTCAATATCAGAGACAGCTGAAAGATGTAAGAATTAACTTCAGGAGAGAAAGTTATTGCAGGAAATTTGAAAAAATGGAAGGGATTCCATACTCCAAACACAGATTTACACCTCATACTTCTGCTTTATCTCCGCGAGATACCTTTTAGGATTGGGGAAGTAATCGAATCAAAGGATCTTATGATGAGCAAGGTCTCAATGATGTTGTACAGAACTTTCATCCAAAAACAATCGAGAAGGAAGACATGGACCGGGCAGTTCCTTTTTTTCATCCCTTGCAAGAAGCTAGGTCCCAATCCTAGTCCGAGTGTGTGAGCGAGACGTGGCTGCGCGAGGATGCAGAGCGCGATCGCAGCGCCGAGGGAGTGGCCGTAGAGCACGCCGCACGTGCGGGGATATTGGCAGAGGACGTACGTGAGGGAGTATGTGTAGTCTGCTAGGATACCGCCTTGGGTTGGACGACCAGGGGAAGACCAGTACGAGCGTGGGGCGGGGGCGAGGATCGTTGTTGATTTTGTGGGCGAGGCGGCGAGGAGGGATTGGAAGACAGGGAGACGATGCAGAGGGTTCTCTGCGTTCCCTTGGAGGAAGAGGATCACGAATTGGACCGCTGTGTTTGGCTCACGAGACGGAGACGGAAATGACGGGCGAATGAGCAGCGTGGAGATGGGTTTGGGTGATGAGGGTATGCAGAGTTCGGAACAGGCTAGGCCGTGGAGCTGAGAGCGGAGAACGTCGGCGAGGCGGTCAGTCCGCACGCCGAGTGTGGCGTAGCCTGGATATTCAAAAACAGTGTAGTGCTTAGATCAACCAACACGCACCCTTGGTAGCTAACTTGAGTTGATACCCTGATTCATTGTGCCGTTTTTAACAGACCTTGAGATGCTTCTCCAGTTCTAATGAGGCATAAAATTTTAACACCTTGACTGCTACTTGTTGATTCTGAAATGTCCCTTTCCAAACATCCCCACAATGCTCAGAGGCAATTGGGTAGGCGACTTCCAAGATAACTTGGCATTGCCAAAGAAGACTTGGTGACTTGGATGAAGTCCAGACCTTCGAGAAAGCTTCAACATCGCGACCATAAAGTGTCTTTTGAACTCGACTGCCAAAGTCAATATGTCACGTAACTTTCGAGACTAACCCCCTAAGTAATTGTGTTTGTTGATTGAACGATGTGTCGCGGAGACCGGAACACAACCGGTCCAATAATGCGTCGGACTTTTCCAAACACTACGACCATGACGATCGCTGTTTTCCGAGGGCTGCTTCATACAATTCGCCTCAGATGTCGATCAGGTCTTGTTATTCTGGAGTGGCAGCAGGACACGAAACTTATAGACGTTGCCGAGGCGTTCACCACATCCTTTCCTCGTCAAACACTTGATGTTACGCGTGCTTACTTAGCTGATGTAGTATGGTACTTACGACAATAGGTATTTATAACCTCCTCAGAACTCTTTCTTCTCGTTCTGAAAAGCCACCCCCACCTGCGATGGACTTGCAGTTCTCTGACCCAGTTTCAGTGTCTCCGGTCAATCTGAAAGCTAACGGTGAGATGAGTAGGATGAGAAGCCACAGAGGTTAAAGCTCACGCTCGCGGATGGATTCTAGCTTTGGTTTAACCTTAATGACGATAGAGAATATGCCTTCGTTGCCACAGACGAAGTGTTGTCATTTGTGTTCCGCGAAATTTACCAGGACAACACATTTGAACCGACATATTCGCTCTCGTATACCCTTTCCTTCTCATTTTCACGTATTATTGCTGAAATTGGAGTTTAGACACAAACGAGAGACAACATTGTTGTAACGTGAGTAGTGTCTCGATAATTCTGATATCAACGGTATGATATTGTGCCTAGATATGTCAGGCAGAGTTTACGAGGAGTGATCTGCTCACGAGACATAAACGGACATGTGGTGACTTGTAGGTCTTTTTTTGCAACGCGTGACCGAAATCTCATTTACTTCACAGTACAAACGCGAACAGATCCAGACGTAAGTCATGCCAGGTGCGTTTTGATTTCTATCGCGGAACATCTTTCTTAGCTCATACTCACGATAAAAGTCCTCGGCAGCAAGAGTCTCAGGAGACTTACTTGACACCCATACACATTCTTGGACCTTTGGAGAACGGGATCAAATACTTTTCCAGCTCTTTGGAATTAGGCTGCATCCAGTGTTCCGGTGAGAAGAGGTGTGCATCTCTGAAAAAAATCATATTGGTGTGAAGACAAGCGACGCTGATGCCTACAATAGTCTAAAGAGAGTTAAAATAAAGGAATGGAGGATCAAAAGGGAACTTCACTCCTGCAGGAACATCGTGTCCAGAGATCGACATATAAGTAGGCCCAACAATACGAGGCAAAGGGGTAACTATTCCATGGGACATTCGAAGAGACTCCTTGATTACTGCCGTCTAAAAAGACGAGTCATTGATACTTCTCTAGACGTATGGTTTGATAGTCACCAAGTATGGTAGCTTTTCAAGTACGCAATAGCCAATAGGTGTATCCTGATCCGGCCATGCAGATAGTAACTCTTGTAGGAGTTTGTTATGAATATCAGGATCATGGAGCACGTAGAAAGTCCCAATTGCACATGCATTTCCCAGACTTTTGCTACCAGCTTGAATTAAAAAGAAGGTTTCTTGGACAAGCCTACAGCAAGAACGTCCGAGTCATTGATTTGAGCGATCGACGAGATGATGACATATTGTCTGAATTCCTGGGTTTTGCAGGAGTGTTTCATCGTGAAGCATACGATCTATATACCAAGATATCATCTTGTTTAGTTCCATAAACGCTGTGATAGAGGTGGGCGATAGATTTTGAGCAATACAGTGGGGAAGGTAACCCAAAAAAGTCATAAAGGAGGGCCAACATTTCATTATCCAGATGGATGGAATTGCTCTTCGAGTCGAAACGATGAATGGGTCATGAAAATCCTGTGCATCAAGCGGGCTTTCACGGTTACAGAAACAATATGATACAATAATTTCCATGGTCAAACAACAGAAGGCAAGCATCATGTTCGCAGGTCTTTGTCGGTGATTCGCCGCAAGCAATGTGATGAGCTTCTGTACCTACACAAGGAGTATATTCAAAAATGCAATGATAATTACGAGCTTTTAATACCTTTTCATGTATAACGTGCTCAAATTTCAAAATAGCACGTCTTGAAAAAAAAGGTGCCAGTATACTCCTGCGCGATTTAGAATCTTGTGGTCTAATGGCTCCGAAGGCGGACTCATCGGCACCAAAAGATTGGTAAAAATGTTCATCTTTTGTGAAATGTGAACCAACGGCATATATGACAGAGTGGCTGCGTAATCATTGAAGTGAAGCCGTGAGAATTCGATTGGGCTCAAATGATAAATTAACCTCGTTCAGTGCAATTATGACGACATTGCCTGGAAATGAAGATACATATCAAATTCCTCGACTTCAGCTAAAAATGCAACCGCTTACCATAAATCTTGTGTAACTGGATCAGATGCTACAGGAGTTCTCCTTCTCGGTATACTTCATAATAAACCTTATAAAGGGGTGTAATCGCAACAAGGCGGGTCCAGTCTTTACACTGAAGATGAGACGACCTCATTTACAGAGGAAGGGCGGAGTTCATACCTGCTCAATAGTGGAACGGACTCACTACTAAGTGAATTGATTCCTAGTGTCCACGGATTTCTAGTGAGCTGACTCGGAGTCACAAACGTACTGCATTCGGCTTACTGAGATGACTATATTCGCTTGATATGACAACGTCTTACATCAGCGAGTTCATTATGATTCTGCGGTGACCCAATAGATTCAAAACATATTGAATAAAACTGAAGACATCCATACGTTCGAAGAAAAGTGATCTACGACTTATACGATACTGCGAATCCATCACTACTCCTGAGTACATGAGAAAAACTGCGGAACACGGTGATATTGACGCTCACCTGGGCAGCGGTGATGGTGGGCAGGAATAGGTCCTTTGAGCAGCCATATGGATGGTATACGTACGGCTATGGAACGTCAGGAGGGTTAGGATATGGCAAGGTTATGAGGACATGTAGAGGAGGTATTTTCAGGTAGGGATCTTACTCTGTGAATAATTGTCGTCGAGTTTTACTTTTCCTCTGGAGTTTCCCTTCGATGGCAGAACGGGGAAGGGATAAGTATACAGCGGTCATGCAGGGGGGAACTGAAGCATGAAGACGAACACGAGCAGCGATGG
Source organism: Termitomyces sp. MG16 (assembly GCA_003313075.1). Taxonomy (NCBI): domain Eukaryota; kingdom Fungi; phylum Basidiomycota; class Agaricomycetes; order Agaricales; family Lyophyllaceae; genus Termitomyces; species Termitomyces sp. MG16. Next base: position 33,722 of record QGOA01005230.1, read on the forward strand.
AGCATGAGCTCGACAAAGTCTAAGAGCGTTATCGACTCATCTTCTCCCTCTAGGGTCAAGCTTGGCTTTGACCCCACAAACGCGCCAAATCAGTACAAATCCGAGCACGAACACAGAAGAAACCATAAACACAGGCACAGATGTCGGCGGTCTCTTCTACCTGCTTGTGCCTTGTCGGATTTCGGTTCCTTCATCCAAGTTCTCGAGCTTGACAGGTTGGGATGGGAACACGAGTGAGGAGGGTGCTGAAGAAAATTCGAGAGATGTGGGTTCTGCAGGAGGTGCTGGTATTGGCGTTTGGCGTTTGTGAAAAAGGAACGCAAGGACAAGGAGTGGGGCCGTGGTATGGCTCGGGGACTATCCGAAGTGTTGGACTCCATGACGGGTGGGAGGTGGGATGATACAGCTGCTGGTGTAGATGCTGGTTCCTACTTGTGCCACAACCTTCCTGTGGAGTAGATGATGACTCAAAACTCTACAGCGTGTCGCCGCCAACTTCTGGCCCAGTTAGGAGTTTCAGAGAGGTCATACTTGGCGGCTGGATTTCATACAAGACCTGTTATCGCCATCATATCGTGGCTATACCCACAAGTGCGGTCGGAATACAAGTAGAAGACGTGCGTCACCGTGCCAGAACTCTAGCTTAGAAAAGGCAGCAGGGTCCGGACGACGAGATGCACCGTTTTAGACAACTGGAGATGAGAGATGAGGTTGTATCGTAATTGCTTTGGGAAGAAACGCTTACCATAGACTTCCTCAAGACCGTTCCTGGGAATTGGAGTTGTAGCATGCTTGTGAAGTGGCCCAAATTTGGCGCAAGATCAAGCTGGTAGATGTTAATTTCCTGGTCACGGAAAACTTTCCAGGGATGGAGAAATACGTACTGCGTGAATAACAATAACGGAGAACTTACACACAACGCAATGTTCAGCGACGAGAAGAGCTCTGATCATCGCTGTGGAATCAAAGCTTGAGCAAGAAGGTGATTTAAGCTCACAGTTCATCCTTTTGGTCATCGGATATCTGCCTAAGGTTGATACCTAGAATCTCTGTGCCGATTGCGGGGTCGGATGTTTAATCTTCTGGGAGGCACTGAGTAAGTTTCGTTTGGAGAGAAACCATACTTGTTCCATCGCTTGGACTTCGGTCAGAGGAGGCCAATCAATCTTTGAAAACGTGGGCTCAACACCGTATGTCAGGGGAAGCAAGCAGTACCTTTGACAGAATGCTTGCCTTGAATTCTGCAAACTTGTAATTATTATCTCTGTTGTCTCCGATATGCGGAGAGTAGAAAAGATTGACAACCTGTTTCTGCTAGGCCTGGGTGTCGGCCATGGTAGTAGCTTCCTTGACTGCGACCGGTGTCATTGGGTAGGATGAGTCAGCGGTTGTCCCATAACAAGACGATTTTATAGTTTGTAAAAGTCTAGAGCCAACATTTTGTCCTCAGATTAGACATGCTGGCGCAATTGCTCCTCAGTCATTGCATAATCATCAAGGCTTAAAGACAGTGTAGATTGCTGTTGGGAATGCTCTCCCGTGGATTCTTGCATTTGATTGTTCTTAGGCGCGTTGGTTTGTATTAGTTGCCTATAGCAGCCCAGTATGCTGGTCTGGAGCATGTAGTGTATACAAACAGGACGATATGGTGCTCCACTAGAGACCAAGAGAATGATTGGTGGGATTGTGTATAATTATAGACAACAAAAGCGCTCGTGCTGAAAAGTCGCCGCCAATCGCTTAGACAATGATCCGTCAGCAAAGACAGTTTCTGAGTTCACTCTTATAATTAACACCGTCCGACATGGTTGGCGTAGACTTAGAGCAATGGCCCATCCACAATTCTCAGCCTCGCGGCAGAGCTGAGATTCCTGTTCCGAAGCCCAACCTTCTCGCTCCAGAGCCTCACGCGAGATTACCCTTCGCAACATCCAGCTCTAGCCCAGCTGGCGTAGATGTACAACGTACTGCCAACACAGTATTCCAGAGTCCCAGGCTTTCCGTAAGTTGTGACCTTGTTCTGGTCAAGAGCTTTTCACTTTATCATCACATAGGATGTGCCTTTTCAAAACCATGGCATGTTTTCGGCCACCCATGCCATCCAGCAAACCAGGAGGGATATTAATCAATTATATAGCATCGTGAATCAAAATGCTAATCATACGCTCTTGTCCAAAGACTCCCTCTAAGATTTCTTGTGATCTAGAGAAGCCATTAACCTACTAAAATTCTCAAGACAATCTCAGGCGCGCTCTGTACCACCTGAACAGCTACAAACAACCCTATTCCCAGTGCTTCTCAAAAGTCTGCAGCGTCCTTCTCACTTTAACAAGGATCTCCTTGCTATGGTCGATGTCAGGTACACGATGCCTTGACGAATCAGTTTTGTGGTTCTTTATCTCAGAGATTACTAACTATGAATGATACTCAGGCAATACATGGCTCAAAGAAGATGCGAATACGACTACGGCTGTACCTGGCTCCCTTTCAAGCCAGCCTGCCGTTGCACGTCGGGATGGGCAAATTTAAACATATTCATTACAACTACGCCACGTTCGGTTTGTGAGTTACCAAGAGCACCTTGAGCAACGCGGTCAGGATGCTCCGCTAGACTGACGAGCCAGGAAATGACGGAGTTGTTGATGCCTCAGTCTAGAAGTGGCAGGAAATATACTTATGATTTTGGGAAACCTAGTGAACAAGAACCTCCTGGAAGCACTCTCTGCTTGTGAAAAGAGGTTTAGTTGGGATCACCCTCTGCAAGAGCATGGAATGCAAATACCATCAGATCCTTTGTTCTTTACAACAAACATTCCAAGTAATGTTTGAGTAAAAAGGGAATCTCTTAGTCTTTCAACAGATGAAAACTTATCGGTCTCCTGTTGGATGCAGACTGGAAGGAGGAAGAATACTAGTGAGGCGGCGATCCTGTGGACAACTTCAGTGGAGAGAGGGGTGATGATAAGGCTTTGTATACCGATTACGCAGGAACAGACATCTTTCTCATTCTTCCAGGTACCAGACCCCTCATTGACTTCGGTACATTTGATACTGACCATGTGTAAGATCAAGTTCGAGCCAGAAATGCGAGCATGGACGCAATTGACGGCACTCTCAAAGGCATCCTCCGAACACAATTCGCCCTTGGATTGTTCAAGAGCAAGTACTCTCCTTTCCTGCAGCCAGCTCATTATCCTTAGCGATTGCGTGCGATAGATCCCTACTCTTACGATGACTACCTCTCCTCTACTCGCGCCCCAAAATCGAAAGAAATTCTCAACGCAGCAGATACTGAGAGCATTGTCCTTCTCAAAAACAGAGGGAACATGCTCCCACTCAGCACAAATGTTGTTTCCGCAGCTCTTATTGGTCCCCAAGTCAACTGCGTCACTGTGCGTTCTATACATAGATTATCTTCTCTCTACTGACACATAATTCATTGGAAACTCAGTTCAGTGATTACGTCTTCCTGAACGCGTCTAAGATTGGTATAAAGCCCCTCGCAGGGTTCAAGCAATACCTCGCCAACATCGAGCTCCATGAAGATTAACTTGGCGCAGGGATCTGTGGTAGAATGATGAGTCTGGTATCACGAGTGCGGTTGAGGTTGCAAGGAACTCAGATATCGCTGTTGTTATGGTACGTACGGTGCTCTTCCTTCCCCTTCCTTCTTCCCTCTCATTACTGTTGTACTGATGCACTTTACGAAGGTGGGCACATGGTCTCGTGGGGAAGCAGATTGTTTGTGGAAGGGTGTGCTGGAAGTTTGTTTCACGGTGGTGGAGGGCACGATAGAGGGGTTCCTTGGAGAGCGTTGTCAGTTCGTAGATATAGATGGAGAAGGGGAGCATACTATCCTTCGTTTGCGGCAGGCGGCCGGAGCAGAGAGGGGTCGGTGGCAGTTATAACGGAGACAGTGATACCGCCAGAGGGCGGGGTGCGCCACAATCGTACACCACTGTCGTGAGACCTGAATATCCAATTGCGTTTTGTCAATTGTAAAATCTGATTCTTCGTAATATACAATTGAAACGTTGTTCACAATAACGAGCAGTGGATATTCTTGAAATAACCCATCTCTTAGGCGCGTAGAACATTGGAGGTATGTCCTTGGTATAAAGCTACGCTTGTTCCACAAATATGATTGCCTACGTATAATCAGGTGAAGCGTTGGAGGTAAGTCATTCGTCGTTGCCTCCAATTAGATAGACAAGTGAACAATTATAAAAACAAGTCACCGAGATACACGGGACTGTGCTGAATCTGACTCGGATTTCTGAGAAATCAGATGCAGTAATGAGTACCACGGGTGCATGATGGACAAGTATATTTTAGTTCTATGATGACATTCGCATTCATCTACAGAACGTCGTATACATTTTCCTTTTTGATGACCTCTTAAATATGGGTGGACAATACTTAGGTCTCAGTCCGAGCTGCGACTGTTCTCCTAAGTGCATGAACCCAACATTCCTGAGTTGCCTGGGTCTTCTTCTCCTCGAAACACATTATCCTGAGTTCCATAGCCTCCCTCAGTGTTGATGATGGTAGCGGTGTTGTCTGAGCTTTGCCTGCGCAGTCATGGTCTGGTGTGCATACAAGCTGAACTTTTGGTCTGCCTCACCTTTATCTCAAATTTCCATTACCAAGTCTCACAGTTCCCAGTGAACATCGTCTCGAAGACATTGCTTTCTTTACCTACGCAGTTAATTTCCGTATCATGTTGCTCCATATTATATCTGCTATCTTTCCCTTAATCTTGTCTGCTCATGCTTACACTGGAGGCTGTTCGTAACTATGTATTGTTATCGAAGCTCAAGATTTACTTTTTGATTCTTATTTTTCAGCCACGTACTTCGCGCCAGGTAATGTGACCAAAAGCAACACTGAATGCCGCTTTTCTAACATTGCGAAAGGATCGGGCGCATGTGGTGAACAGAACACGGGAAATGATTTTCTTTGACTCGTACCCGTAAAACTTCCTCCCACTTCCGATGTCATTTCAAATGCTGACCTTATGTACTGTGAAAACAGCGGTGCACCACCAAACCTTAAGCTGTGAGTCCCTTTATCTTATTGAACAATTTTCAAGCGGTGACTTTGGATAGCAATCCAATTTGCATCAAGAAGCTTACCGCACATGGTCAGTGATTTTTGCAACCATTCCCTGCAATCGAACTATGTTCATGGGTGAATCCAGCTGGGAGCGCGTCGGTTACAGTCACGATAACCGACAGATGCGCGGGCTGCCCGGGGGGGTATGACCTCGACCTCTCCCCAGCTGCTTTTCAATGGCTTGCTGACCTTTCGGTCGGACGTCTTCACAACGTGTAGTGGATCCTGGATAGTGCTGGGGCTCAGAAAAAGATTGTAGAACCAACGGTTCCCGTGCATGCGGTGTGATAGTGCTGGCACGGAGCAAATGATTTTTAAGTCAACGGAAAACGTTCATAGAATGTCCCCAGATCAGGGCAAAGCACAGGACTGAGACGTTAAAGATAACTTGGCGTTGCGAAAGAAGACTTGGATGAAGTCCAGACCTTTGAGACAGCTTCAACATCGCGACTATAAAGTGTCTTTTGAACTCGACCGCCAAAGTCAATATGTCAAGTAACTTTTGAGTGTAGCATTAGAGCTGTTCAAAATATCGGATTAGAGTGGGGCACTGACCGTTTGGACTAAGTCAAGTATTGACTGAGCCTCGCTACCTCGCGGATCAAGCATCTGCTGGAACAATTCCTCATTTGTCACAATTGAATGAAAATTCACACAGATCCCATCCACATCGAGGGCTACGATGATTTTATGTCCATGTACTTGATCCATATCACCGTAGAAGGAGAGGAGCCTGTAATTCACTGCCTGATAATGGATCAATGCTGTGAGCTGGATGTCCCATGATTTCCAGGAATGGATGGCGGTCTACAACTCCGCCGCATCATATATAGCCTTGCAAGAAAACATGATAAGACGCTGCATATTGGCTAATTCGTAGGAACATGACCTAAACGATCGTGATACAACTTACGGGAAATGGCAGACAGCTCTTGACCGATGAGTATTCTTTTTGCATTTGAACATCATACTCGGATTGACTGATATACTGCAAGAGATCCAAAGTATTCTTCTGAAACCATTCTGAAGGCGATAGTCCAGAAGACGAGTACTGGGGGAACCCATGCAAGCTAAATCGTTGAGAGGCTTTATCAACAACTACCACGGGCGTAGTTGTGTTGAACGCCAGCGAGCACAGGGTCAAATATACTCTTCATTTATCTCTTTAATCGTAAAAATACCTTGCTTTAGACAGGTTACAATGAACGCCCAGCTTCTCTATCCACTGGTTATTTAACCCGAATATAAGAGTTGATTTTATGTGCCTTCCAGGCGCGAGGCAGGAGATGCAAGACAATAGTATAATGACTTTGCATTAGATTAGCTACACGTTTTTGCAATAAAACTCGCGTGCAGATAGAAAGAAGCCTGATGGTAGACCACATGGGGAAGAAATACTCAATATGCTGGCTTAGCGAGGAGCCTAAGATCCCAGCGTGGGTGACTTTGAAGGTATGGAATAGCACGAGCGAGAATCCTTGCCGCAGGAATATAATGAGTTCAAAAGAGGAGGGAACGGCAAGGCACGGCGACTGATTGAGGGGGCTGATATAAGCATCTGTGATTAATTGGAGCTGGGAATATATATATTCTAGTCTATTCAGAAGGCCACTGGTTGTTGACCACGACGATCTTTAACATTCATCTTAGCGTCCGTCACTCTTTGCACAGTTCCACGCTCCTTACCTGTCTTGCGCCACACTTGTCCAACAAATGGAATCATCTACTTCCACATGCGAGTAGTATCATCTCCGTCCAACTTGCAAGTTTTGATTTTTTCTTGTTTAAAAGCATCTCTGATATTGTATGTTTATTTCCATTAAACGGCGGCCGAGCTCAACCTACCTGTCTTCTAGTTCTTCCACTTTGAGCACCATGACGACGACAAATCTAGCGATACCAACAGCGATCACTAGCTCTGACCTGTCGTCGACGGCAACGACTGCGACGACGACAGACTTGCCTGACATCACTACCTCAAGCTCGATCATTACTGACACAACGTTGAGCACACCCACCATCAGCACAACTTCTGTAACCTTGCCAACTTTAATAACTCCCATGGTCACTTCCCTATCGACGAGCACACCGGCCACGATTGGAAGTCCAGCCGTCGTCACCACAACTTCTGTTGATGTTACAACCATTTCTACTTTGTCGCTCCATCTTCATCCAATGAGTACATTTGTTCTCTCTTGGCTTCTCTTTTCCATTCTTTACATTTGGGGTATCACTCACAACGTACTTTTTAGGTTTTTTGAAAACAAAGGCACCGTTGCAGGGGTAAGTACTTTGATGCAGGGCGTGTTTCTATTTTACAGGACTGGCAATCGCAGAAATCATGTTTGGTTTAATCAATCCCTCCGGTGTGTTCATTGACATTCCAGTCCAGTTGGTATTGAGTATCTTCCTGCAGACTCACATGCGTTCCTCAACGCACTGCTTTTGTCTTTACTCTGGTCCTATATTCTCTTCCCGCTCGGAGCACTTCCACCTCCTCCCTTTATTGAATTACTCAGTACTCCGCGAACTCAATCCATAAACCTTTCATACCTCGACGACACCTCTGGCGTGTCTCTTCCTCACTAGGCCCGCGCAGGCACGAGTTCCATCTTATCGAACTTGCAGTATGTGCCGGCGCATCTTGTTCAGACTCCTTGATCCATAATTCCAGACAACTAGAGTAGTTGCTATGAGATCATGTATTTCACGGTGTCGAAGTCAACAGTCTATTAACGATAATAGTACTGATTGTTCATTTCTTAGAATGGTGGGAAGCCATCTCTGAGAAACCCAGTGCGATAGCACATCAAGACACCAGAAATATCCAAGATCATCTCGATGTTCCTGCCAACCATATACTCCCACCGACTAGGTTCTTGACCGTGTGTGATTCTTGTCTCAACTGAGGCATTTTTAGGAATTATCCCTCGTAAGGCTCCATCACAAACCTAAATCCAGGTATTTCCCGTGTCTCCCGGCTCGTTCTAAATCTCACCTAATCTTATCCACCTCAACAATTATAATAAGGGCAGTGCTTGATCTGTAAGTGAGAATAAGTAATCTCAAGGAACATCGAAGGGCTTCGATGTGCTGGACAAGTCGGTGAGTACAAGAAGACACTTGAGCACCACGAGATCGACACATCGATCACGTAGAGTTGGCTGACGTATATTTGTAATGTGGAAAAGGCATTGTATGGAATTCATTGGCATATGAAACCACTCAACCTCTGTCTTGTACAAGTGGCTGTACTCTTAACTTTTGATGGAGGTCTTCCGGCACCGAGGGAAGAGAACAAATTCATAAGTCAAGGAGCGAAGACAATCATCGCATGCAGATCGATAGAACCACAAGGGAGAAGATTCAAGACGCTTGCCACAAAACACGTCTTCGACCAGAGTCGAAAAAACACGACAAATACAAGTAACCAAAATGAACGTACGACAACGCAGGTTATTGTGCGCAAAGAAAGAGATCATGTAAAAGCCTGTTGAAAATGTCTTGAACAAGTGATCAGTAAAGAAAAAGACACATCAAGACTTGGTTCGGTAACTTGACGATGTGAAAGCTCCTACATCTTTCCCTCCCTGATAAGTTTCTGCGTCAAAGGTACTGTTTTCGACGTTCCTGATCTATGTCAAGTGCAATGACAGAGTAAGGACAGTGTTATAGTGTTGTGGGTGACATGGAAGACTACTTAGAAGGTCTGCGGCGCATGAGACCTCAGTTGCAACTCTGATGCCCATGCGGATTTGTTAGGGTCGATCGTGCAGTGATTCTCTAACGTGCCAGCTCGTCTTTTAAGTTTGAGACGATGCCCGCCGAGTCAATTCACTTGACGACTTCAAGCAGCAGTAAGTTTCCAAACTGTGGCGCACTTCCAAATATGTCATCCATCACAGAATCAGACACTTTCTATCAAGTTAAACTCCCTCCAAGCACTCTGTAGTGGCGAGCGCGTCTTTCATCGCAGAGTGGACGTATTCTCACTTCTTTTTCAGGAGATCCAGCACTTATTTATCCCTTTCTCGACAAAATAGCCAAGGACAAGCGGAAGAGTATGGTGGCATCAGGCCAAGCAATCGATACAGGCGCTGCAGCCCTCCATCTCACCATCCGCTGTGCCACAGCCCCAATTGTAGCTCTGCTCCTGTCTCATCGGACGATCTCGCCAAATGGCGTCTATCCCCCTGGCTCAGAAACAACCCCGCACCATCTGGCCGTGTCTCTCAGCCGCGTCGACATCATGCAGATGTTACTCGAGCAGGAATGTATCAACGACACACTGCGGGACGTTCAAGGAAGATCAGTGAAAGCGGTTGCGAAAGGCAAGGACGTAGTGAAAGCTATACAAGGTTTTTGTGATCTTCCTTCGAAAAAAGACCCTAGTAAGTGATTCCTGGAATTTCATGTAAAATTCCCATGCAAATTTTGCTAGATCTTTCTCCCTAATTTCCGGGCTCAATTCTAAACAAATGTCTTAGCTACCTCAGCAAACCATGTTTCTACACATGTCTGCTTGAAGTTGCAAACCTTCAATAAGTCATGTGACCACTAGTCACTTTTGAAATCCACTATCTATTTTTAGCTTCCTCCCTAATTCCTGAGCTCAAACCTCAGCAGATTTCTTGGGTATCTGAGTAACA